>NW_004624833.1:3181300-3211300 GCF_000247695.1 Heterocephalus glaber | reverse complement strand
TTCCCTCTTCCCTCCCTTCCTTGCTGCTGTAATTATTTTGTAGGAATGAAAATAGGGGGATACTTTACTATTGTTCTTCTCTTCTCGATAATAGTGAAATAAATAATCAATGCCAAGAAAAAACTCCAAGCATGGTCTCATGTGTATTCTTTCCTTGCCACCTGAATTCTATAGAGGACAGGAAAGAGGCCACAATTCTTTTTGGTACAAAGTTATTAAAATAAAGAGAAATGTTTTACTCAATGAGTTTTTTTAGTAGGTGGTTTTTCCAGGTAATATGAGGTCAATGAAAATAGCCACTCCTAATCAAAACAGTCACAGGGGAATAATAATAGTAAGAGCAACCTATTAATAAAGTGATATGACTCTTCCAAACCCTTGTGGCAAAAGATTTTATGGATTGAGAAAATTCTAATCATATCCAGGTAAATGAAAGTAGGCATGGTTTCAAAATAATAGCAGATATTGCAGTTCTTTGTAAATATCCCTGTGTTTGTGAAATATTGAAACATTTAAAACCTAGATCTCAGAGAAAATGTTATTATTTTTGCTCAGATATATTTGGGGGAGTTTTGTCAGGCAGTTGAAATCTATAATTGATTGTGTTGATATCAGAATTGAAATAAGATATTAAAACAAGGTAAGCTTGAAATTCTTGTCACTGACATTTTTACACATAATTTTAAAATATCACTGAGTTTCTGTTTTGCATGAAAACTATGGTTTCTTCAGATGGTCTAAATTTGGAACTAATTTTTAGTTTTAAAAATATTGACTGGGCTAAGATTTTCCTATGGCATTCTGTAACACCTACGTATACAATTAGATAGGAGATGGGATTCCTTGGATTATGTTTTAGTAATTTACCCAAATGTTTATAAATAATATTACTTTAAGAATTAATGTACAACAATATCCATTTATTGGACATTGGACTTTTGACCAAAAGTATTATAAAGTTATTGGCTCTCCAGTATAAAATAAAATAACATGCCAGTGCTTTTGAGTTATTACAATCAAATGAGAGAGCCAACGAATGAAATGACTGCCTAAGAAAGCAAATCTTTATGTATTAGAACTCAGCTCCTATGTGATGGACATGAATTTCAGAAGCTTCCCCATGTAAACAAGTTGTATCACTATTCTATTATCAGAATTTTTTTGTTGGTTGGTTGCTTTTTCTCAATACATAGAAAATATCATTAAATGTCAGAGATTATTGAGGGCTGTTAAATGTACTTATTTGGGATTATTTTGCAAGAAGGATGTTCTGGAGGTGATTTATTCTACAATCTTTTATATAGGCAGGCCTATGTATTTGTGATGGCTATGTGTGCATGCAGGCAGGTTGTGCACTTGCACATGCACACACATGAGATTGATTAAAGTGCAGTCATATGCTCTTATTTTTCACTTTAATGGGCACTCAGATGTAAGTGAAAAATTAAAAGGCAGGTATATTTAGCTGTAGCTATATGCTCAATGTATGTTGCACGCAGTAGGAAATGCACATAAAGCCAGTGAAAAAGCCCCAATATTGCAGCTATATGCATTAATTAAAAGAAGTTTGTTAAACTAAATTTGAAAAAAAACTTCTTTAATTGTGTTTACCCAAAAGCCTTTTCTTCCTAATTTAAATAGCATAAACATCTGGACTAAAGCAATATTAGAATCATGGCAGTAGTCAAGCAAATCTTGTGGAAAATAATGAAATTAGATCCCTGGTGTTGTGACAGAGTAAGGGCAGGATACATCAGTTCGATGTTAATAAAATTTCCATGAATGACTGAATACAATTAAGAAATTGTCAGTTGCGGCAATGAACTTTTGTAGCTCATAGATGTTTGCATCATTTGATTATGCTGGCAATTTAAAATTGTTTGTTAGTGTCTATGTTGGGATATTAATTATGACCTTTATTACAGCCCACAATTAAACTAGTCATATAGCAACAAGCAAACTGTGTGTGATACTAAAGGATCTGAACTATTTAGAGAGGGGGCTGTTGGGTTCTGGGCCACTAGTGCCCTTTCAAATTGGAAATGATTTTTAAAAGATGCCATAGCTGAGAAACTGCAACAACTGTGATGAGTAAGCCCTTTAATACAAGAATTTCTTTTTAATAGTGTTTTAACAGTTTTAATTGCTAACAACATCTGTAAAACTGGAAAAAAGCATCTTTAACTGTGACTCTAAGATAAGCTTTCCCTGTTCAGGAAGAGAAAACAATTATTCATTGGTTAATTAGCTGTAAACAACTTTAAAAAGACACATCCATTATATATGTAATTATTTGAAAAAAGGCTTTAACGTTATTTGTACTAATGCATAATTATTAGTACTTGCTAAAAGGATTAACAGTACTTAGATGACCACCATTACTGAGGAATAGCACAGCGAAGAAATAAGATTAGCATCAGGAAAGAATGTGTTATGATGAATCAGATAGCAGTTTTTTGTTTTTTCTTGTTCTCGTTTACACTCTTTGGTAGAGGTCATGTCCAGGCACATTAAATTTTCAGAAACAATGTGTTTCAAACTCACATAATAGTAGTTTTTCCATCTTTATTTTTATGACACATAAAGAAAGTATCTCACTAGACAGGTATGTATTCCTCGAGTTACATTGCAGGTATACTTTATTTATTTATTTTTACCTCTGAGTGTATTTATTTTTTTTAAATAAGGAGTAGATTATATTTTAAATCTATGGTTATTAAAAACAGAGTAGTCACCAATAAGACTATGCGATCTTTAGTTCCATTTGTGCTTATGGTAGACATTGTATTATATTTATTAGATCATGTACCATGTTCACAATGGCATGTTTGATATTTCACAACCACTGATAGAAATTAAGAATAATAAAAACAAAAATTGTTTGGCCAGGTGTTTGCATTTTATTTGAAAAAGTACATTGTTGACTTGCTTCTAGGATTCAGTAATTTCATTTAAAATAGAATAACTTGAACATTCAGAAGTCAAATAGCTGAGATATTGGCTCTCCCTCCGACCCAACCTCTGTTTACTTCCCTTTTTCCATTTACCTTTAATTAGTTACCTGATACTACTGTTACAAAGTTTCAAAGTTATACATTTCATGCTACAGTGATGTTGATAAAGATATTGCATGGCTTGGGGACAAACCTAGGGCTTTTGTGCTTTTTGGTACTGTATATTATAATTACTACATCTTAGGTGGTCCAAAGGGTTGGCATGAGTTTCTTACCATAGAAGACTGGATTGATTCCACTCAAGATCCTTCTTTTTTAGAAAGACAGGAAGTGCTGCTTTCTGGTTTTAGGCTTTACAAACTTGAGTTTCCCTGGATGCCAGTAAAAATCTCAGTGTGAAGACTCATCTTTATCCCTTCCTGAGAAAAAAACTAAATAGTCCACCAGGGAAAGACATTGTGACATGAGACTTTGCCTGAAGCACTGTGTTAGAAAAACTCTGCATGTCTTCAATAATAGAGGCTTTCCTCTAAAGTCCTGGATCACTTTTTGTACTGCTGACTGAGGCTATGAGTTTGTGTCCTTGTAAGTCACTTCAGCATCTATTGGAGAGCAGTAGTACTTTGTATTTGATATTTCGGAAGCATTTGGCTTGAGGTTGATAGCTCTAAGCCATGAAGTTTTTGTCTTGAGTGGTGATTGTTTGGGCTGTCACACTGGCCAAAGGAGCTAAGTCACATTCTCTCATGCCCTGGGAGATCTTAATATGGCATTACTTTATTGTTCACTTAACTTTGAGAATAGATGACCATGGACAATCTGCTAGGTTCTCAGATTCCTCATCTCAAATTCATCTTGTGTCCTAAATATTTAAAGAAGGGAGGGTATGAGGAAAATTCACCTATACAACCCATTAACTTCTTGTGTTTCTGACAGTGCCAAATTCAGACACAGTCCATGGCCTTTGCTGTAGAGAGGGTTCCAAATGGATGCTATTTCACTGTTATTTTCATTAGTTGACAGGGAAATTATTACATTTTTAGAGATTTGTGAATTTAAGCATAAATGATTACTTCAAACATTGCCATTTTGCAAATGGGAAGCCTTGTTGCTCAGTTTACTAATTTATTTTGTGATCTGTGACTAAACTGAGTAAAAATGCAAATAGTACAAGGCCCTTTCCATTTTATCACCAGATCAGTTTACTGATGGGAGGATCAGAGTCACTAAACATGCCAACACTCATGATTCCTAAGTAGCTGGGCATTAAAAGCAGCTAAACCGAAGACTTTGGGAAGATTGCTGCGATTCACACAGGGAGGTTTAAATGAAATCTAGTTATTTATTTTAGGTTTAAAATGAAGAGTCTTCAGCTCGGTTTTATTGGCCATTGTGACAGCACAAACAGGTCTGTTCCCCATCACATGCGACAATAAACTGCATTGCTAGGAGGTGGCAAACTCATGCAAAAAGGAAAGCATTTGGCAAAGGCTGAGTGAATAATGCTGCAAGCTTTTAAAGGGACTCTGTTAAGTGCCTTTGTCAACTTCTGGTTCTTAAAAATTAAAAATTATGTTTTGGATTCTTTTTCTTCTTTTGCATTTTATAAAGAACAAAAAAGTTTTCTTCAATATTTATGGCATTCAGAACAATTCAGGAAACTGCATTTCTTTCATATGTATGTATTAGTATTTTTAGTGAAGCCAGGTCATCCTGGGAGCACTAACAGTGGAAATCTATCATGCTAAAGTGCATTGCTATATATGTTTAGAAATATTATGGCTCAGATGAAATCCCAATTTAATGTAGATTCATTCTGAAATCTACTACAAGTGTGAAACTTCCAGAGACTTTCCATATAGTGAAATAAAGCAGAAGGATGGGAAACATAGTTGTAAATGGGATACCTGGCCCTAAAAGGGATCAAAGACTCAGATCCATTGTTTCAACACACCATGACATACAAAGATCTGATATGGAATAAAAGTTGATTTGTTTAGCATTGTGTGTTTCAAATGTCCCTTCTTCAAAAATTATTGAATCAGACTAAGTGATGTAGCTCATTTGTGCAGTAGGTCAGAGAGTGAGTTATAGGAAGCCCACAAATGCAACTCTACAATCCCTTACCCAAAACCCCTGGAGAAGATATATTTCTGCATTAAGAAATTTGCTTTTAGAATGGTAATATGGTGCATATAACAGATTATGCAGTATCTCTGGCTGAGTCTGGGGCAGCACCCTATAATCAGGCATATTCATAGCTCTGCATTGCAATGTATGAATATTCTCACTGAGTGGGATAAATAAAGATTCAAAATAATCATCCTGAAATTAGTTTAGGTCTGATTTTCATGCACATAACTTATCAAAACACTTCAAGAGCTTTTTGTTTTCAGTATTGGCGATGGAAGATTGTGGCCCAATATTTCTATACTCACTCAACACTTCCAGTTACCTTTGGTGTCATAGTTTCTAAGTTTTATTTCATTTGGATCACAATATATTGTTGTAATCAAACAAGCCCATAGGGACAAACGTGGCAAGGAACTTAATGATACATTCACTTTTTTTGAGGTGGTAGGGATCAAACCCAGAGCCTCATTCATATTAAGCAAGTGGTCTTCCATGAGCTACATTTGCATACCTGAACTGTTCTTTTATTAAAAAATTAAAAGTCCAGAAATACTTACTGATTAACAAATATGAGGCAAGCACTGTGCCACCAAGGATATATGTGCTGAAGGAATAGAATCATAGTCTGTGCCCCAGTAGAATTTATAATGAGACTTCTGTCACTCTGTCTCCTAACACACACGCACACACACACACACACACACACACACACACACGCTATTGCAGAATAATACTGAGACATATATGAATAAATGCTAAGTTGAGTATTCCAAAAAATACAAGCTTTAAGTCAGCAGTGGCATATAGATTTCAAATCACCTGCCAAATCCTACTGATTGGCAGTGGCTGCTTCTGGTCCTATATTGAGGCTTCTGAGATAAGTCTGAGATTAGCTACAAGAGTCTCCTTATTGATTATCAATAGATACTATGGCAGCAGGAGAGTGGAAGGACAGCAGACATGCCATGTACTTGCCATATCAACAGATATAAGCAATCAGAGTCCTAGAAAGATTTTTCTGAAAAAAGATAATATTTTGTTGCAGTTATTATTATTATTATTATTATTATTGTTAGCAAAGTGATGTCATTTTAAAACAATCCCAAAGGAGTTTATTTTCAAAAGTTTAAAAGCATCTTTTTAGAATGATGAGGCATGATTGTAATTTAAAGACTCCTACAATTAATATGGCATTTTACATCTTGTAAATAGTCCCAATGTTATAATTTTAGGTGAGATGGAACAAAGAAATTCAGTGAAATAAACTACATGATGATCATATTGATTAGTAGTTGAGAAACTCTTCAACTTAACTTTTTGGTTTTTGTTTTTCTTGTATTTTTGTATGAGTTATAAAAATATAGTGATACAAATTACAAATGAACCTGTCTTCTAAGAAACAGTAATTGATTTTGTGATTGTTACCCTAAATATTATTATTTTTGTTTCTTTTTCCTATCTTCGTCATTATTTTAGAAGCCCTCTTTATACTCGGTGTAATGAAATAGAAAGGTTTAATAATCTTTTTGCTAACATATTTTTTAGCTCTTTAGTCCACTTTAAGATATATTTAATTCTTGTGAACCCAGAAGTCAGAGAAGGCCACATTCTGATATGATTGTTATGAGATGTGTGTATGCATGTATGTAGAAATGTTGCAAATATTCACTAACAGTAAAGATGTAATACTTTTGCAGCCCTTTCCTGTCTCACTCACCTCAAGCATTCTCATATGACCTAGTCACAGAAAAATGTGTCAGATTTCTCTTTACTTTGGAGTTTGACCTCTTCCCGTAAGAATTGGGCTTTGACATAAGCTTTCTCCAGTTCTGCCTATAATATCTTGAAATCTTAAGTTGAGATTTTTTTTGTCTTGAAACTATATTCTCAAATTTGAGAGCACAAAGATTCTTTTAGCCTTGTAAATTATTTCAGATTTCCCAGGTCCAGGGTAAATTCTGTGGTGATGCAATTTTATATCATTAACAAATACTGAGCTGAATATTTTAAAATGAATTCTGAAAAGTTCAAAGTTCCCTGCTGCTTGTGTGAAAGGTTAGGCCATCACATTTAAAATAAGACAAAATGGAATAATAGAAGAGCCACGGGTGTCTTTCATTTCTATATCTTGGGGAAGCAGCAGCAGGGATCAAACAGTTTACTATGACAGTGCCCTCCTGACCTGCCATGTACCTCCTTGGGCATGAGAATGGACAATCCAAGAGACCTGAAAATGCTCTCGTCTGGACTCTTTGAACATCAAACTGGGCAATCACATCTGTACTCTGGGGAATCTGATTCATGGCTAGCCACAGAATGGCAATGCAGGCAACCAAATGAAATGGATTATAAAATTTGATGGGTATAACAAATCGAAGTTAAAATGTCTCCCAGTGCATTTAATACTGATCTGGGAAATAGTGTAGAATTATAATCTATTTTTTTTGCCAAAAAATAGAATATTGACTCATACACAAAGGGGTTTTAGAAGAATTTAGAGAAATAAAACTGTCAGTTTTTGCCAGATATGAGTTAACAAATTAATTTTATAATCAGTGTGGTACACATTTATTTAAAATATGTATTAAGTAATATATTTTAAAATTCACTTTTACTCATATTAATGTAACTAGTAGGTATATATAAAGAAAAGAATGCATAAATATGTTACTTATACTAAAAAGAATGAATCAAAAAATAACTGCATCTTAAATTCTTTTAGCTTTGAGACTTAGAAATTCATATAAAATTTATATTGGAACATATTAAATATATGTAAATGCAAGGAACATAATACTTCTATGAGATAGAATAAGGACTATAATTGACTTTGTAGTTTAAGAAATAAATCAAGTAAAAATTGAAGATTTGGATTTCAGTATTTACTTGGCTTAAGTTTTTCTTTCCCCTTTCTAGACCTATCTAAAAAACAAGCTCAGGAGCTGGGTATGGTGGTACACTCCTGTAATCTCTGCTACTGGGAGGCAGAGGTAGGAGGAGTGCAAGTTTTAGGTCAGCCTGAGCAACAAGGCAAGAACCTATCTCAAGATAAAATAATGTAAAGAAGGGCCTGAAGGTGTAGCTCGGTACTACTTGAATTCAGTTCCTAGTTCACAAAACAAGGCATGCTCATGGCTCTCACATGATAAAATTTGACTGAACTGTGCATAACATTTAATATATGTGTAACATTTAGTATATTTTATTTGCATTGAGGCACCTGGGATTTTATCAAACATATTGACACTTTCCGATACGTTTCATGATGATGATGGTGACCACACTTTGTATCAAATTAGAATATTCTTTACATCTACTCAAACATCTGAATGTGTCAAAAGTCTGTAGTCACCTCCTATGTGTATCAACATCTGAAAAATGCCCATCGTAGCCCTAAGGATCTATCTGCATACTCTAACAACAGGGCAGATGATTGACCAGTGACCTCAGCTGCTGCACTTTAAAACCTGCTTCTGAGCTTGTGCCAGGGCCATACCTCCCATATGTATCAGCCAAACGTTGAGCTTGGGCACAATAAGTCAGGACTGATCTGGGAAACTTGGATTTCCTCAGACAGCTGACTTGGGCATGAGGACTCCTCTCTGTGAGCAGAGCCTGCCCTGATTAGCAGGTTAGGCAGCTTCTACTCACCTGCCCTCTGTGTTCGCACTGCACCATGGTCCATGGACTGTTCCAGCCTTTCCCTTGGTATCTCCTTCTCCGACTACCCAGGCTGTCATAATGTTTTTCGTTTATGCATTTTGTTTCTGGAATTTAATTATTTGTCAGCCTCATTTTGTCAACTACAAAAGGCTGTAGGTTATAAAGCACTCAATAAGTGTTTAATAAATTCATGAATGAATGAGTGACTTTGGAAACTGAGCAAGATTTATAGTGAAATTCAATTATGATGTTTTGTCAACTGTATACTCCCAATTTTGTTCATTGCTCCTCTTAAACTTTTTTGATACTTAAGGTTGTAATGAATTTAAAAAAATGAATACTACCTGTGACTCACCAGGGCTAGGTCTATATCACTGTACTTTGGTTGTTGACTAACTATTCTTATACAACCATACACATATTTTTGTAACACCGATGACCATTATTGGCTGAAGAAAGTAGAGGAGAAACAAGATGTATGAGTATACAGTAGTACTTTCCCTTGCTATGCTTATTATCTCAGTTGATCAGAAACAAAACTTGCAAATAATTAATATAAATGTGTGGAATGATTTGAAACACAGAGGCTTTCTCACATAGAGCTAAGGGCACTCACAGAGAAGCAGATCACTTGTGTGCAGATTGTATGGTTAGGTTGCACAATTTTCTCAATAAAATCAAATCCTGTCACCTACTTACCTGGTTTCCCATGCTTGCAGACTTAATTGTCAATGTAGAATACTTGTTCCCTAAAAAAAGTGCTACCCCAGTCATTGGCCCTCTACTCTTGCCATTCAAAGCCCTGTACCCTACTAACATCACATATTAACAATTAACATCACCTCAGAACTTGCTATAAACATTGAATCTCAGACCTAACCCCAGACCTGCTGTATCAGCATCATCAATAAATGATTCACATCGCACATTCAAAAAGCAATGGTTTTGAGTATAATGCTTAGAATGCTGACTAATATATCACTAGGATGAGACTTAGAATACAGAGGACCACAATCACCAGGAATCTGACCTGAGTGGCAAGATGGGCCACAAAGCAGTGGGTTCCAAACCTGATAGATCGATGAGCTTCATAGTTAACTGGTTAAAAATTGTATTTATTTACTTTATGTATCCTGCATCATGATTAAAAAGGTTTAAGGTGACTTATAAAATACACTTCTTTAAAGACAATAATACACTTGTAAAAACAAAAATAATGATACCATTGAATATAAAGGTGAGGGAAAAATATGGATTAGAAACAGTAGCCACAAAAGAAGTAGGTACACAAAACTTGCAATATGAATCTATTACCTATGTTTTATTTGCAATAGAAAGATTGTTGAGCAAAATGCTCATTATACTGTCAATACCACCTGTATAATATCCCCTATAAGACAACTTTCCAAATTGTAATGCCAGAAAAATCTGTTTTTCTTCTTTTTTATGGTAATGAGATTTATATACATCACGTGTTTCTCTCTTTCTTTGCCTCCCAGGAAGCACAGGGCAAAACTTTATGGCCATTATAGAAACTTTTAATCTCTACAACTGAAATATTTTCTTCTTCTGATTGAATACTTAATATATTATATGACCCACATTTTAATGAAGCTCCATTCCTTTTTTGGAAAAGATTTTTTATAATGAATAGTCACCATGTAATCAACCAACACTTTTTATTTCTATCCTAAGTAATGTTGAAAACAATGAACAATACTTTTCTGCACAATTAAGAAAAATGGGTTGCTCATTTCCTCTTAATGAAACTCTGATTCAGCGGGTTTGAGCATTTGCAGAATAATCAGTCAAAAGTGAATAGTGATGGTGAGTAAATGCTTAAGGGATAATACAGTAATACTGAAAGGTAAACCAAAAAGTGGGGGGGGGTATGAAAATGAGCAAATCCAGAGGAAATTATTTTATGTCATTGTGAACAATGTTTGATTAGACTCAACCTCTGTCAACTTACAGATTGTGGAGCAGCCATCTAACCAATAGAACAGATAGCTGAGTCTCCCATTTCATGGTAGAAAAGGACATGTCCACCAAGATTTTATTTTTTCAAACTGTTTCTTCTTCAAAAAGATAAATTCAAATGGGTGGTCATAGGAGGCCATGTGAAGATGAAGTTAGTCTATGTAGTGGTGCATTTTCATGGCACCCAGATGTACTGCAGTGCCACTAAAGTCCCATCCATAAGCCTTTGGGTTTGATTAAAACCAGAGACCCTGAGCACCATCATATTTTAACTATTTTTCTGCATTTCCTGTTTGGTTGAGTAAAATATTTGTGTTAGAGTTTGATTTGGTGAAAGGACAAAGTCCAAGAAAGTAGGAAGGTTTTAGAAAAAAAAGAGAAAGGTAAGAGGGGTTGTTAGATGACATATGGAAGAGGATAAACTATAATTTTCTCATGGAGTGCTTTCTGTCCCTACATCTTAGAAATGATTACTAAGTTTTATTGATTGCTTTGTTGGTTCTAGAGTATTTTTCAAAAAGAATTCCAGCAGCCTCAATACAAATCCACTATTCATATGCCCATATATTTTCTTACTTAATTCTGTGAGTTAAGGTCCCAGAGTCAGCCCTAATTTTAGATTTTCTGTCTTGTAGCCAATTGTGTTAAATATTAATATAATTCAAAATATAGCTTTTTAAAAAATCTGTGAACAATTTACTTTTGTTTTCTAAACTATTTGCCCTTACAAATATTGAATTAAAATATAGCATATATCAAAACTTTATGACTTTATGGTCAAGTGAATGATCTGTGAAAGAGATAAGTGGCCTTTTCCTATATAATTTTTATGTGAATAATTTTTAGTATGGATATAGTAAATTTCTGACGGATTTGGCTTTATTCTTTCTACTATTATGTTGTTATGGTTTTTCTTAACTGGAAAATTTTAATTAAGTTTGGCAGCATTTTGCTAATGTTCCATCTTGAACATTTTTTCCAT
This sequence comes from Heterocephalus glaber, assembly GCF_000247695.1. The sequence continues at coordinate 3,199,588 of NW_004624833.1, read as the reverse complement.
GTTCTGTTATATTTAGTTTTCTTGAAGTTGTAAATAAAACTATAGGCCAAGTCTGTATAGAAGGAGAAATCAGTATTATTACTTCCACAGTTGAATAGCATTTATTTTTGTAATTGATAGTTGTCAACCTGTAATTTCTTGCTTTGTTATACCTTGAACATTTTAAAGTTTTCATTGATTTTTGTGGTACTTGCAGCCTACTCTGTCATTGCATTTTTAAATGAAGCAAGATGATCTTTATTTAATTATTTCTTATTGGACCAGAGTTTCTCAGTTTGGACTGTTCAGTAGAAATACTTGGGGAGCTTTTAAAAATCCAACTGTCCATGCCACACCCAGATTAATTAAGTCAGAATCTCTGGGGTTTGTACCCAGGTATTGGAATTTTTAAAAACTTCCCAGCTGAATCTAATACACAGGTGAGAACCACTGGATAGGGCAGAAAAGCACATCTGTTTGAAGCCACTCCTGATGGCCCAAGTAGATTTTGCAGATTCCCTACCTCAGGCTTCATGCCCCTTTGGTGTGTTCCCATCCTGCTTCCTAAATCAATGTCAAGCCAATAACAGCTTGATATCGTGGAGAAGATCTCTAAGTAGTTGTAGCAAGTTTTGCTTAACAAAGTCATTGAATTATTACAATATGCTGAATTACAAACTTTGATTTTTTCATAGATATAATTGGTTGTTTCTGAAGTTCATTATGAATGCTGATTATGAAATACCCAAATAACCATTCCCTTGAACTAACCACCCAAATTGGGTCTGCTCCTTAAAAATCATGCATGTGAGGCTGGGGATTTAGCTCAGTGGATCGGGTGCCTGCCTCACAAGCACAAGGTCCCAAGTTCGATCCCCGGTACCAAAAAAAAAAGAAAAATCATGTATGTGAACCTAAAGGGCAGGGATATAGACAGAAAAAATTATATATATACAAATATATATTTATATGTCATATATAAGTATATATTTATATTTATATATTATATATATTTTTGGTACCTCAAATCATAAACACTTGTTTTCAAACAATTTGGTTCGCAAACAGAAACATTTGGCAAAATTTTGTTTCCGTTGGTAAACTCTGCATTGGGTGGCAAACGTGACCACGGCAATCTTTCCCACACTAATACAAATGTGACCATCTTTTCCAAAATTGTTGAACAAATTCAAGTTTGTGAACCAAGGTACCACTGTACTGTATATGTGTGTGTTGAATACAGTGTTTACAAGGTGTGATAAAAATATACAATGAAGGTTTCAATTTAAAATGTATTACAGTAAAAGGTATATTGCTATTAATCCCCCTTAAAACACTACCCTTGGTTTTGAACACATTCATCCCATCACTCTTGCCACTTTCTTAAGCAGTTCTGGAAATTTTCTTTCATAAATATCTTTCTAAAATATGGGAAAACTTATGGTGAATGTTATTGCCGAGTGCCAATCCATGCAAAGGCAGGCTCCTTAAAATATTATGGTTAGTCTTCTTCCATCTTATTCACTGGATCTTGCACTGTGTGACTTCCAGCTCTTCACCAAAGTCAAAAGGCCCAAGAAAGGTAAAAGTGTTGAATCCATCTGGGACATTGAGGCAACCACAACACTGCAGCTCAAGACCTGAAAGAGGACTTCCAGAACGGCTTCAGAAAGTAGGATGGATGGTGTGATAAGTATGTTGGAAGCATGGGAGAGTATTTTAAGAGAATTAATGGCAATGCATCTTTTATTGTCATCAGTTTAACATTAAACATTCACCATATTTTTTTTTATCATACCTTGTCTATCTTTCTTTTAGTCAAGAAGAATTAGCTAGTCCAGGTTAGTGTTAGGAGCTCTCAAAGTGGAGGCAGATAGCTGAACTCTCTTCCTTGTTCTGTCTCTGCTTCTGCCTGAAAATTCTGTCATTTTTATTGTGCAGACAGTTAAAAATGTAAAATCAGGTAAGATTGATTTTTCTTCTCTCCACCACCCACATTTTCTAAGTGCAGAATCTTGGGATAAATATCCTTAAGTAAGAAAGTTTAAGTGCCTGCTCTGACAGTTGCAAATAATTTTATACAACAGTCAGACAGACAAATTGTGCTGATTGTCTGTATTTCTTTAAAAAAAAAAAAAGGAGAGAGAGCGAGAGTGAAAGTCTGGCCTGGAGACTAGAGTAAATCACAAAAGTGATCTCAAGTGAACAGAGATGGATTTCTGGAATACGGTGTGCACTGAAACCGCTGACCTCTTATACATGGGTTCATGTCTTTTTCTACAGAAACAGATGGGTAATAGCATAATACCGAAATCATGCTCTACATAATATGGACCTTGTGATTGCAGACCTGATTGCTTGCCATATGGTTGCTGAAGGGTTGAAGAGAAAATGGGATGATATGCAAACCCTTAAAAGCAACATTTTTATTGAATGGCCATTACATTAAAACCCAAACTCTGCAAATGAAGGCAAGAACTGTGGTGAATAATGATGAAATAACAAAGCAGTACAAACAGCAGCAGCATTGTATGTATTTCAGTTGGGATATGCAAACTAAGGGCAGACTTATTTTTGTCACTTTGCCTAGCATTATTATGAGCACTAGGGGTAAGGTGGTGGGACATACATGCCTTCAGGGCAGAAATGTTGTATGTGTAGGGCATTGCTGCATTCACTAGGTCAGAAGAAAATAATCATTTGTCCCAGAGGAACTGAATTTGACTGAAAAGCTACCTGCGGTATGTGGCTAACCTCCGTGTAGTTCAGTATATCAGCAAGGAGCTAGTAGTAAAAACTTGTCTGAGAGTCTAGTGTGATAAGGCAAAATGAAGAACCGTATTTACTTTTGCCTTTCCATTTCCTCATGCATATTTTGCTGCTGCCTCTCTGTTGGCAAACAGGTGTATGGAATAAGGTGGATGCCATTTCCCAGAGTGTATTACAGTTTAGTTCAGCAGCTATGATCTGTTTTGCTTGGAGTTTTGTTTTTATTGTGTTACCAGGAATAGACAGGTTTATTTTTTTTCTTTAAAGATTTTCGTATTAGCTTGCTTCCAATTTGCATGCACTTCATTTCCTGTCTCTTTAAAGAATGTCTTTCAATCATGCAAAATCATAAGAGTTTGTGCTCTCAGAAATGGAATTCAAGTACATTAAACTAAACCTACTCAGTGTGTGGAGGGTAATGAGGGGAGAGGTAAAAAACTCAGTCCTTCAGTGAGGAGTCTGAAGCATCTAATTTTGTTTTAGCATGTAAGAGATTCTGATCGGGACCAATATTCAAAGTTAGTTTATATAACGATGCTAATACATCTATGTGGACTTGGGAAATTTATATTCCCTAATGGCTACCTTTGAAGGTTCATTCTTCAAGACATGTTTTTTAAAAGCCCACAAATGGCACCTTACTATGAATTAACTTTCTTATTAAATGCTATATGTTTTTTCAATTCCTAAGGGTTAAACCATATGAATAGTGGCTAGTCTGCAGTTTGCTTTTATTTTCTTCACATCTTATTTCTTCTCAGCAAGCTCACTGCTTTAATTCATATTTCCAGAAGCAGAGAAGTCCCCTGAGAGCTTTTAATACAGACCAAATTCAAGTTGGCAAGGGTTTTGGGTTTCTTATAAACATTGTGCTTGCCCAGTATTTATAATTGGTTTATTTGGAGGAAGAGACTGACTTTGGCTAATAATGAGATTTGAGGATATTCTTTAGTTTATCCTACTTCATATCCCTAATTGTTAAGGATAATATGAGTTATTTTGTTAAATGAGAACTGCCATGTCCACCTTCAAGCTAAGAAAGCAGTAACTTAGTTCAAGATTCTCAAACTGGATTTGTTGCCAGTTTAAACATAAATTGCTGCACCCCATTTCTAGAGTTTCAGATTTAGTGGATCTTAGTGGGCTTATAGTTTACATTTCTGATAATATCTCAGTTAATGTTGACATTGATAATCTCTGGAATCACACTTTGAGAAACATCGGCTACGTTTTTAGTGCCCAGTTGTCAAGTAGAAATCTTACTACTGTCGATTTGATCATGGAAAGAATATTGGGATCCTTCAATTTGTTTGATGCTTCTAAAATAATGGCTTGATCACTTTAGACAGCAATGAAACTACACAACTTAATCCAAAGTAAACATGGAGGTATAGGTGAAAGACTATGTATCCCTCATGAGGTATAATTTTCCATGTTTCATCCTGTTAAAAGCAGTCAGCAAGCTGTGCATCCTGTGAAAATATGCATCGCTTTGCTTTGGAAGCTGAGACCTGTGCATCTTGGAAATCCCATTTGCTTTTGCTGGAAGAATAAGGATTTCTATAGCAATGTTCAAAGAACTCCCATCCACTTAAATGAATTTCAGAATTGTTAGGCATTTCATCAGCCTCATTGCTTTTATTACTTTCTGTGGCCTAAAGACATATGACAAGCATGGTACAGTATTTAAGACATTTTATGTATGGCCAAAGAGGATTTTTTTTCCCCCAGTGATGAGAAAAATCTTCCTGCCTAGGAAGCTGATTTTTATACAGCCTGACTAGTGACATAACTCCTGTGTGGCAGAAATAAGTTTTGCATAACTTTTAAGCACCCAAGCTGACCTATTTAACAGACACCCAGTGCTACATAATGTATTTAGGTCAAGTATTGTGTTTGAGCTTCTCATCACTCTTGTACTAGTCTTGCTTTTTGTGAAAACCTCAGGTATATCATAGATACAAATATAGGCCAAGGGATGATGACTGATATCAAAATGCAATAAATCTCTATATAACAATTATAATGTCACCCAATTGCACTACTGAGTTAAAAAGTCATCTAATATTTTTATGATATATATGCCGTCCTGGTTTTACTTAAGAAATTCACAATGCTGTAGAAATTTAGCAATTACTATGACTGAGAACCTGAAAAGAATCAGTGGAGTTAAAATGCTTTTACATGCATTTACTGCGTACTTTCTTTAGAGATGAAAGAAAATGGTGGTCTTCTATCATTTGGTGGTGGTGGTGTAACTTTTTATCTGAGAGTTTGAATGATTAAGCTTTGACATGTGTCTCTCAGGATTTTTTTTTCCTCCTTGTAGAAATTTCCTAAGTAGAAACTTAAATATGGGCAATGTTGTTATAGTAACACATTAGGTGATGAACCATCAGTCTTAGAATAATATCTCATTGCTTCTGAGATTCTTAAATTTTGCAAAGTAAATGTGAATTTTTAAAATGAAATTTAAAAATTATTTTAAAGAACATTTACCAATATTTATCAAATACATTTGTTCCTTCTAAGGAGAACATTTTTTAAAGAATCAGTGTAATAGTATCCTTTCATTTTTGTCCTCAAGCCCCACTTTTTTTCAAGATTCCAAAACAAGTACAGTACTTGAGCTTTAGGTCAACTCATCTCTGGAAGGGATAAGAAAAATACTTTTAACTTAATTCTTTAGCTACAGCATTAATACACTGTTATTCCCATTTTATTGCTTACAAAACTAAGATCTATATGTTAACAGCATAAATCCACAGTATATACTGTAGGTTAGAAATCAATTCTCCTGCCTCCTCTTGCAGTAATGCCTTGGCTGCTCTGTCCAGGCTGTAAAATCAGTGGATCTCAACCCTGGTTGCGCATTAGAGTCACCAGGGGAGCTTTTGAAAAAATACCGGTGCCTAGGCCCCACCCCAGCCCATTAAGTCAGAGTCTCTGGAGATGAGGCCTGGGCAAAGATTTTTTTTTTTAAAGCTCCCCAGATGATTCTAATTGTGCAGCCAGGATGGAGAATCATTGCTTTAAACTAACAACATCCATGTTTTTCTCCAGTCCATAGGAATCAGTGTTTCAGCACTCACAGATCTAGTCACAAATTACCAAATGGAAATTACTTATATATAGGGTGGGAATAGCATTTATGTTATGAAATTCCTGTTTGTAACACAGAACCTTGGCTAAGGCTGCAGAGCAGAAGCTCTGACTGAGGGTGACAAAGATAAGAACCATGACCTCCCTGGCAGGCTCCCTGCTGCTTTCCGTTTCCAGCAAGAGCTGGTGCGACAGTGCAAACACACAAAGGCATTCACGTTACTCACCCATTGTTCCCCTGTCATCATCTCTAAAGAGGGGACAGTGAGAGGATGGTTATGAGAATTAAATAAAAATATAACACACCTGGCATATTGGAGGCATAAAATTTGTGTTTTAAGAATGAAAAACCACACAATTCTTTCTTTAGTCCAGATAGCAAAACAGTCAATTTGTCTGGCATGGCTTTTGTTTATATATACATTAATGTGAATATCAGTAGGCATATTATGCATCTTAAAAGCAAATATAAGTGATTTTTAAATTATCTGTTATCTGGATTGTGTTGTCTGCCACCACAGATATTTAAAATATGGATTCCTTCTCACTTTCCCCTACCTACTGCTATTTTTTTAAGGTGAATATGTTAGCCCAGCATTTTAGTATATTGCAGTAGTTGTGAAAGAAGATCTTCATGAGTGATGACAAGATCCATATCGAAGACGACAGGGTCCATCTTGAGAACAGTGGTTGTGGCTGAGTGGATAAGGAATTCTGCAGGAGGTGTGATGTGTACATGTCCGAGGATCCCATCCACTGCTCTCATTCATCTTAGTTTGCTCTTAGAAACATCTATGTTTGTTCTTGTCCATCTGCCAAACAATAAATACATATTTGCTTTATTTTTTCTTTAAAACTTTTAAAATATCATTTATCAATTCGAACTGCTAACAATTTATCACTTGCATGTTTACTCAACTGGTTATTTATCATATTGTATTTTGAAATTTCTAGTGAATTTACTGGCTCTTTCAGAATAAAATAAATCTAGGAAATTTTATCGACCATATTCAGTTACTAGTTTTGCAGGTGTATGTGTATGAACTTCAATTTTTCGATGGTCTATATCTAATATCCTGGTCTAAAGTTTACTACCGAAATGATATTATTATTTTTTAATAAAAGCACTAATACACATCTAAGTTTTTTCCCTTAATGAAAGAGACTAAGTTTTCTTTCTTTCTTTCTTTTTTTTTTTTTTTTTGGTACTGGGGATAGAACTTGGGACCTTGAGCTCGAAAGGCAGGTGGTAGAACCACTGAGCTAAATCCCTGACCCTAAGTTTTCTTTTATAATAGCAAGTTTTTTCAAGTAGTGATGCTTTTGGTCATTTAATTGAGATAACTTACAGTCATGTTGTCTTTTATAACTGTATAATTGGAGAAGAGCTGTATTTAATCAAAATAGGTAGTATACATTGTGGCTTAGGCACATCCAGAGGCATTTCTTAGAGCAGTTGCTTTTGTTTTTCTGTAACAGTAATAGTAACCCTAGTCTGAGAATCTATATATTAATTATGTGACACTATTTCATTAAGTATTGACCCCTTGAAACAAAACCCTCAGAGCAAAACAACTCGCACTGCACTTAGAGAAGAAAAGCATTCTGCACAGCACTTCTTCACCTTCATTGCTTTGTCCTGTGCCCAGGGCTGCTTCTAGGAGTCTTCATTTTGATTAGCAGCCTTTCCCAGGAAGTGAGAGGCAGAAACTAAGATGCTAAACTCTCTTTGAACTGTGCGTTAAATGATTCACAACAGTGTTAATGAATCAATTTTTACAAGCATTCCCAACCTTTCAAATATGTAGCCTGCCAAATCTTTGCTGGATTACATTCAATTAAAAAAATAAGAAGAACCTTTCTCCATGGCACCTCTCTGCACATAGCCTACAAGCACACAAACCACTGTAGCTCAGCTTCCTTATGTTTGCCCTAAAGATAGTCTTTTAGGAGAAACACTGAGTAGTAATTTGTCTTTGTATTTAAATATGCTAAACTTGACTCTTTCATTGTCATCCTTCCCATTACTGTTAGAGTTTATTCTAATGCCCCAACTGTTTATATTAAGAAACTACCAGAAACAAGTGAAACTTGAGTTTTGACTCCATATGTATCTTATATGATGTGGAAGTGGATTACCTCATCCCAAGTGGAAGAAGAAATAATTTTCTTTGATATATCTTCATTTTTAAGGGAAAATTAGTTAGCAAAAAATTTGTTCATATTTAGCTAATTGTGCACCTAGGCAAAGGTTATTCATTTCTAAAATACATCCCTGTAAATGATGAGAGTCTATTATGAAAACTAATCTGAGAACCAAATCTGATCTCCATATGGTCTGATCTAATCTAAAGACCACTGTCTATTCAAGAGAAATTGGTGCCTATATTTCAGGGACAGTAACATTGACCCAGGGGTTCCATATTATTCTGATGACTTGGGGATCTTCTCCCTCAGTGAGGGTATATTTCAAGATGAGCATCACTGTTTTAGATGAAATTTGGCAATTCGTTATGCCTAATTTAGGCACAGTTAAGTCTACATTATTTGAAACTATAAATCTCCAAGCTCAAATTCATTACCTCCTTTCTCCTTTCCCTACCACACTAACTTGATTTCCCCTTTCAGATGTTTTCTCTCCTTTAGCACACTCCCTGTAATCCATTCACCTAGCCCATTGATAGCGAATCTTTTAGAGCTTTCAATGATAACAAACAGCCGGCTGCTGTACAAGTGCCATAGGTTGATCACCACTGATTCAGGCTATAAAATAAGGGGAGTGGAAGGGAAATTATGGAGCATCCACAACGTAGTTCCTAGCTAGCATAAATTTGTTGGGGGTCTTTCAAGGTCTGGTCTGCAGACATCTGAAGGAAGGTCACCCACAATGCTTGCTAACCCTTGAGATTTCTGGTCTGTCCTCAGATCTGAATCCAAGATGCTGGAAGTGGTACCCAGAATTCTATCACCAGGCTTGTCAGGTTAAACTTGTTCAAGTTTGAGAACACTGCAGTAGATTTTAAGTGTTCTTTTGGGCATCTCTATTCATTTTCAGAAATAATCCTATTCCTCAATCAGGATATCCACTTAGAGAATAAATCTGTTACCAAACTACACAGTAGTAAGATAAGTTTTTCTACTTGGTAGTTAATAACAGAGGAAAAAAGGGAGAAAGATTGGGTGTTAGATACTAATTGTTTTTAAGAAATTTCTCATGTAATCTATAAGACTCTCATTAAGAAAAAAAAATCAAACCACATTAGTTCATTAGTATTTGTAATTTGGACACGGCCTCGTATTCTGTCACAGGTTCATCTTCTCCCTTTCCTCTTTACTCTGAAAGTTTATTTAATAATGTTCTTTTTTCTTCTTGTGACAGTTATCACATTAAGTAGCACCAGGAATTTTTTGAGAGAAGAATCAGAAAATCCAAGCTAAATACAAACATTTAGTGTCCACAGAATATCAATGGGTGTTACAGTGTATTGTATAAAAATTCAAGATACTCTTGGCATTATGCTGGGATGACAAATAAATCTGATTATTGTATTTATAAAAGAAACTCCTTTACAATTTTTGTTAAAATTCCAATACTATAAAATGTTGTTTTTTCTTTTTCATTTTATAGTTTATATAGATGCAGATGTAAATTTAGGATTTTTTTAAGACATAGCAGGAATGTTTGTTGTTGGGTGGGAAATGGAAGGCAATGATTTACTGAGCTGTGTAGTTTAAAAGGGATTTGGACAGGGAGAGCCAGTGTCTGGTGGTTTACTGTCATGAGAATATTTCTTTTTTTCCATATCCTTGCTTTTTCCTGGTTCACCTAGAAAAGGGTTTCATTTCACCTGGTGGGCAGAATAGTGGTTAAAGTATAAATTCTCCCAGCAATGCCATGCAAATTTTGTCCTTTTAACAGTTAATACCAAGAAGACAAGAAAAACACAATTGCATGTACATGGCCTCCATGTGTTCCCTGGTTGCTTTTCCTGTGAACTGATTATTTTCTGGGTGAGTTAGGTAAAGTTTATCTCACCTTTTAAACATTGTAGCTCATTCTTCCCCCAAGGACAGGAGGACAGTGCAGATACTATTTGCCTCCTTGCTCCTGGCCTTGCCTGAGACAAGGATGCACTCAAGAGGAGAAAGGGCATGAGGAAGCAGGGCACATGGTCTCAGGGAGACCCTAGCTACTCCTTGTGCCACAGAGTTGATGTCTCTGACATCAAAGGAAGTGGCTTTTGTTGTCACTTGCCCTCCCTCCTTTCCATGTCAGGCAGTTTTTTTGGGTGGGGGGTTCCTAGAGGAAGGAGTTTTAACCTCCAGGTGAACTACATATGAGGCTCAATGCTATTATATAGAAAGGGTTACCTGTGAGCTTTTACCAGCCAGTGCTCCCAGCTGCTAGGGGCTGACCACCCAGGGAAAGAAGTTGGGTGAAGTGCCAGCAGCATCCGTCTTCTCTCGTTCGTTTCTCACCTTTTCAATCCATATTTCACTTTGCATTCATTAGACTGCCATCCTGTTGAGGAACTAGTGATGACTCCTTACTGCCTACATGACACAGTCCCATTTATGCATTGCTCAATCTTTTTATTTCCTGTCTTTCTCTTACTGATCTCACTGCTCTTCCTAAACAATCAATCCACTTTAGCCCTGCACTTGTTGCATGAGTCCCTCCCCTTCCTGACTGTCTTCCTAATTACTCCTTCATCTCAAATACTTTCTTCTTCATGCCTTAAAGTTATATAATAAAACTGTGATTAGTCTTTATTTTAATCAATTTGTACTTGAGAAAATTATTTAACCTCTTTGAGTCTCAGTTTCTTCACTTACACTAGGCCAGTGGTAATAAACCAGCATGCATGCTGCAGCGGGCTGTTGTATCATTGAAAGCTCTCAAAGTTTCACCATCAGTGTACTAGGGGCTTTTTAGCTAGTGGATTCAAATGAGAGGTTTCATTTTAAAGCTTGAAAAAATTCTCCCCATCATACCCACTTATAAAAGGGGATACTCACAAAGTCCCTGTGCTCTCTTTATTTTTTAAGCTTTCTTGTATTTATTGTGTCTTTTTTGTGTTTACTCTTGAATCATGAGGCAGCATTACCTTTGGGGTCATCGTCTTACCTAAACTCTGAGCTTCCCAGAGGCAGGAAACATTCCTTAAGTAGCCTCCATCATGGCTAATAAAAGAGTTCTTCTGTGGAGCTTTATAAATTAATACCCGCCCCCATTTTTTCCTCCTGCACCAGGGATGGAACTCAGGGCCTTGTGCTTGCCAGGCAGGTGTCGCACCACTGAGCTACAACCCAAGCCCAACATGCCCCTTTAAAAATAACAAAGCACAAGGTGACTCCTTGTATCTGAATTGTTAAAGTATGTGAAGAAGGTACTTTTGTAGAGTAGATGATTACAGTTGAAAAATCCAAGGAAATTTAGGTTTACTACTAAAGCTGAAATTTAGAAATTGATGGTGGTATATAATGAACACTGAGCAAAACTCTAGAAAAGGGACATCTTTATTAAAGTAAGGAACATCTAATCCAAACATATAAAGAAAATGAATGATTTTCATTACTAGTATGCTAGTCAAGAAGTTTCAAAAAAGTATGTGCTTTTAAACCCTTTTCAATTTGCTTATAAGTTTAGATTTTGTTTTATTTACCCTTCTAAAGAATAGACTATTTCATTTTGGAATGCTTAGTTATGGTATGTTTTCTGGAATGTTCTTAGTGGAATGTTGAGTTATCTGGTTGTATGTCAAAATGATCAGAATCAGTAGATTCATGATAAAAAGCAATGCTCCTGGGAGTTATTTATTGTGTTCTTAGTTGCTGGAATTTATTTTTTTGAGAGTATCCAATCATGCCCCAAAGTATTTATAGATCAAACTTCTTAGCAAGTCTGGCTCTCATGATTTCCCTCTATGTACTGGACTTGTACAAGTGGCTATTGAACACCAGCCAAGATAACTCACTTTTTGTCACAAGACGGAAAACTTCTTTTAATATGGTTCTATCTTGAGGTATCTATTTTCTGTTCCTGGTTAAACACCAGTGACACGTTAAGGTGGTAAAGATGCATTGAACACTTTAAAATGAATAGTCCAGGACTGCTTAAAATCTGAAACAGGATTGTGATGAAGAAATACAAGTGGACCATTTCACAATAGACTGACCTTACTTATTTTCTCTTTTACCTCCCACCTATAACTTTAGGTGAAGAGATGGAGAGGGAAAGAAATTGTGAAAGACCTATAAGAATGTTTAATTAGTTTATTTCTGCTACAGTTAGCATTCATTCTCTATTAAAACAATTGATGGTTTATCTGTGTTTTTCAGCTGAAACTTAAGAGCTAAGAACAGATAGGATATTTGGAGTGTCATATACAGGAAAGTATTGCTGTCAGACATATTATAGAAGATGGAAAAAAATGAAATTGAAGCAAAGAACACCTGCTACTTTAGCTCATTTAAAAAAAAACATAATGTTTTTTACTTGCTGACTGGAAATATTGTATTTTCAGAGAAGAGAAAGTGCTAATCTAAATGGGAGAAAATTTAATGATTCACTATGCAATGATATGAAATAAAAAATTTTAAATTGGATATTGCATTTTGTGGAGGGTTAGCTGTTTTGTGTAAAAATGGTTTGGCTTATCAGGTGGTGAGTATTTCTGTCAAATTGCAGTAAAGAGAGTAAAATCAGCTTGTCACTAAAGATTTTCTTATTGACATCTTTAGTTTGTCTTCATGCCAGTAATTAAATTGCTAATTATGTGTTTCTGTTACCGTGGTCATGCTTTTATTACATAATTGCTTCAAGTTTAGCTCAAATTACTAACAATATTTATTTAACCTTTTTGTGCATTAGATAAATTTTAATATATAAAAGCTTTGGAATCAGTTCATTGACTCTGTTTTGATTAGTGAAATCAAAGAAATTCTGACCTTTCTTATAGTTGCATGGGTTGTTGGTCATGTTTTCGATGAGATTGCTGATAATTATTAATTTCAGCAATACTAATCATTGAAAGATCAGTTGAAATAGAAGGGAAAAATAAAAAGGAAACTTTTCAAAAACCTCTTATCTATTCCAAAAATAAAATGATATTGCTTGAGGTATTTGGAAATGTAAAGTTAATAATTTCATCCACAATATATGTCCATATTTCTCAAAAAATATTTGATTAAGTTGTGGATAATTCATTTATCAAGCTTTCCGCTCCCCTTTGAATGGAGGCATAATTTTTGTCAGTGTTTCAATGTATTCATCATTTTTCTCATTTATTTATTATATGCAAACCATAAGAGACATTTTTCTCAGTGAGGATTGCCTCTTTATTTTATTTTGAAATATTTGTATATTTATTTCATTAAATGAGATAATGCTTTTTCTTATTAACATAATTTCCAGTACATTAAACATATTTCTCCACAGACAGAAGAGAGAAATCAAATTAAATGACAGCTAAATCACTTGCAGCAATTTCCACTGTTAAAAGAAATAAGAGTCTCTGTTTTCTTTGTGATCACAAGATTTGCTGTAAAGGGAAATGAAATACTAAAGAAGGAAGGGAAAACATAAAGAAATAATGACTGACTTATTGCAGTAATACCATTGAGAGAAGAAAAATTCACTACAAATAAAAGAAAAATAATATAGTGGATTTGAAAGTTACCAAAATTCATTTCTTATTGATGAGTTCAGTGGAAGCCTAATACTAAGAAAACTGATGAAAAAAAATCAATACAATAAACTATGAATGATGAAAGTTGAAATAAATACTTTGTGTATGGAGAACCATTATTCTAAATGTCTTTAATTTTTTAATAATTCATGTCTTTTTATTCGTAAAAAAGGAGGAACTATTGCTCAGTGGACTCAAAATGCATGTAAAAATCATGCACCAGAATCTCATATTTAAAAATAAGTCAAAATATTGGTGACCTTTTGATTTTTAGTATCATATCCTGACTTTGATATAAATGCATCGGGGGAAGTAAGCTTGAATTAGGATAGTGGTAAATTTATACAGCATACTTACTTTATGGAAGAAAAGTTGCTTTCCAAAATGGAAATTAATTTTGGAGCATAGAAAGAGAAGATTTCAGAAAAAAATATATATACATAAAGTAAGGCTATGTATAGTCTAGGGAACTGTAATGACACAGCTTGGTAAAATCAACATTGCTACTCACATGTGCGTGTGTGTGTGTGTGTGTGTGTGTGTGTGTGTGTGTTGTATTATGTTTTTGTTCTGGTCAAGTGGCACATGTGTTCAAATCAAAGCATCCAGGGTATCTGGATTTGAGTATTTGCAGGTGGGTTTATTCACTTATTTTCTCTCTTTTTACACATCATTAAAAAAATAACTAGTTAATTTAATCAATTTGACCAGAAGCAGTCAGTAGGGAAAATAAAATCATCCCAGCCTATTTTGCTGACTTGATTCAGACTGAATTAGCCTCCTAATACAGCTGATTCCATAGGCTTTTCCTCTCAAATGCTGTCTCTTTCTTTTCTTCCTCTTTCCTTATCTGTCCACATCCTCAGCCTTCTCTAATTTTTCTCCCTTTGGTCCTTTTCAAGGTGCTTTCCAATGTTTGGCTTTCTGTCTTTCTTTATCTCCTATTCACCCTCTTCTATTCGCACCCACTTCACTCACCTTACTCTGCTCCACTGGGGGAAAAATTCTAAAGCAGATTTTTCTTTTTTTGAATTACAGATTCTTGAGACTATTGCTTTGCTGAAAACATTTGACAGCCACTCTGGAATGTGACACTTAAGGTAATAATTGTGATTTTTCTATTTTTAGAAACCTTTCCATTCCAAAGGTTCATGGGTCCCCACTCCGTATAAACTTTGGGATCATCTCTCACACTGTTTTCTCCTCGGTATGGAACCTTTGTAAGGGTGTGTGGGAGTTGCAAGGCAAGTAATTTTCTGGAGTGAGAGGAGGGCAAGTGTTGGGGGTTAGTGGTAATGATCAGGAACCCTTTTGTGTGCCCACTTAGGAAATAGCTCCCCTTATCTTTTGTGCAGAATGCAGGGGCTAAAGCAAAAGTGCAGGCCGCATGCAAGAGATTTTGAATTATGCATTAAGCTGATAATTCCCCAGAATGCAAGCTTATGCCAATAAATAATGAGGCTGGTAGAAGAAAGTCATTCACCTTACCAGAGCAGTGGGTACCACATGGAGCGAGAGCTAAAGGAAAACTAGGAGTAGGGGGAAAGGGCTTATGGCCTTTTGGCTTGCTCTGATGAAGAAACAGGAGGAGTAAGTTAATATTGAAACTATTGTCTAATGTGTATTTGCTTTTAAACTGAGTTAGCCAAGGTAACAAGATTATTTCCAGAGTAGCCCTGTCTGGGCAAGTTGCACTTGTGGTAAAAGTTAGTCTTATGTAAAGAAATTCTGTCTAGAAGAAAAAATTATTTGAATCCTTTGATGGGACCATAAAGGAACTCTTTAAAAAGAACAGGTTTTTCAGAATGAAATTTGGCAACATTCATTATAGGCCACTTAAGGTTTTATTTTACCAGGTATCTTTTCCTGATTAATATGTAGTAGAAAAGCAAAAGTTAAGCAAGTGGAAGAAGTAGAAGGATTAAAAGAATGCTATAAATTATCTCCCCGGCACACCCTACAGCGCTACCCAGTGTGGGTGAGAACTGATCCTTTAATCTTTGCTTCTCCTGCTTTGGTAAAATGCACTCAAGAACGTGATGTTGTGTGAGAAAGGAACAGTGGTGCAAGTGTGCCTACACACAGTATAAAAAAGAGTTTAGCTACAGCTCCCATGGATTTGCAAATTGTCTGGGTACTGGGATGTGAGGCTCTAGGAGACGGACAACTGAACCTTTGCCTACTTTTCTTCCCCTGTAAAAGACATGGGATTTTGTATGCATTTCATCATTGTCCTAATGTTAAACAGAATTTGCAGCCTCTGATTCTTCAATCTAAAGCCTTTGCATAGACTCTGCAAGTAACCAATGTATTTGTGAGGGCTGTTCTTTATGTGTACATGCATTTACACACCAACAGATTAAAAGTGGGTCTGGGAAAACACTCTTTTTCCTTAGAGAGTCTTATCAAGCAGTGTTTAAATTAAATAATTTGCAGAGTGTGGGGAATAAAGCTTTTGTAGCAGTATCTAGAGGTTATCTTCCCTTGGGAAATTCCTGCCATTTAGTACAGTCTGGTGCATGCCAATGAGACACACATGCATACATATAGCATATAGATAGATTTTATTTTACATCTAAATTATATTTGTTTCTTTGGGGTATCTGTCATTTTCTGTTCATATTGTGGGAAAAAAAGAGGCGAACTTCCTGTGAAAGGTTTTGGTCATTAAGATCTAAGCCAAAACGAGGAAAGATTGTTAGTGAGAGAAGGCTGACTTCCCCTGGCTTGAGGCCAGTTGCCCCACAGCTCCTAGAGGGAGCATGGCTGTGGTCAGAAGGAGGTTCAAGCTCGGGCCACTGTTTGATTTTTCTCTCAGCCCATTGACTGATGGCCAAAGTGGAACCATTGCTGTGATGAGGTAATGTGAATGGGTAAAACACAAGGAGCTGAAATTAGTTGATATCTTGCTACTTGTCTCGCAAAGCCAGTATCTCATCTGAATTGGATATTAAGGAGAGGTTTTTTTTTAGTGAGAACCTCATGCCATACTGTTAGTTAACTCATTCCTGTATAGCTGGATGTATTCTTGACTTAATCCCATGCCCATCTCTCAGTGGAGAAAGCAAGGATCTTCATAGTGAGGTCAGTGAACAAAATGTTAATGGGGAGCAATGATGAGATGGGGAGAGAGATGGGGTGGGGATGGGGCAAGAAAGAAGGTATCTATCTATGTACATAGAATTTAAAAATCTGAGTTTTAATACTGACATGAGACTATTTTGGTACACTTTAGACTCCTACTTTTTCTCTTTACATAAGAAATTTCTCATAAATTAATACTAGCCAGTATAGTAGAGCATTCTTTGACAAAAATACTGGTAGATTAGTTTCCTGGAGCTACCTTAGCAAAATGCTACAGATTATGTGATTTAAAAGACACAGGTTTATTTTCTCACCGTTCTGGAGGTTGGAAGTGTAAGACTAAGGTCTTGGCATGATTGTATTCTTCTGGGGCTCTGTCTTTGCCTTGAAGATGGCTACCTTCTTGCTATGTCCTCAAATGGTTGTTCTTCAAGTATAGAATTCCTCTTTGTGTGAGCACACTAGTCCAACTGCTAGGGACCACAGTAAGGTATTATTTAACTTAGTCAGCTTTTAAATGACCTTATCACCAACTGTGGTTATGTTGTGAGGTACTAGAGCTTAAGACTTCAATGTATGAATTTTTAGGGCCTGCATTTCATAACAAATCACTTCCAAAATATTTGATAGACTTACTGTTTTTCACTCATTTTCTCTGTTTATTTAAGGATTTAGTTCCTTGCTTCTGTTTCTTCTGCATTTTTGTTAATGATTCAAAATACTTTATTACAGTGCATATAGGTGGTTGTATTTTATCATTTTAAGACGTAGGATTTGGGGAGATAAAAGCTTACATAAGAAAACAAAGCAAAACAAAAATTTACCTTTCTTTTTTTAAAAGGAAGTCATCCCCCAACCCTTTTAATAATGAGAGTTAAATAAGCCACTTTGAATCAGCTCTGTCACATTTTAACTTTGATATTGCTCAAGTTACTGAGCCACATTGTGCCTCTCATTCCTCTGTATAACATGGCTAATACAATGACTACTTGTAAAGTGCTTAGCAAAATGACTGGTTTGCAGTAAATTCTCAATAAATAATATTTATCTGATGTCCGTAACAAGCAGAGATACTAATAGAATGCTACAGTGTGCCCTGGTGCTGGCTGGACAAAATGTAATTCTCTTCTTGAACTTTATTTTATAACAGATTTACTTTCTGCTCTTTTGAGGTGGAATTCAGAGCAGGTAGTTTTTTATATTATTTTAAGTGGACTTTGACATAGATGCATGAAATGTGAAAAAACGAAGCAGGTCTTCCTTATCTCATTATCTGTGGTCAAAAAGCAGAGTAAAGAATTAGAGAAACAGTGGAAAAGGATGGCTGGGATTTTCTGATAGCCTGTGGTACTCCAGGAACCCAGGTGTTGCTTCTGTGGAGAATGTCATCCTTTGCTTTTTTGGGGGGTTTTTTTTGGTATGTAGAAAGTGGTTTTATTATAAGGATGGCAGTGTTGGTTCAGGATTGGAAGATCCACCCCCAAAAGTCATCATTTTAACAGAGGAAAGGAAAAAGCCATATGATCCTGTCAGTAGTTGGAGAAAAAGTATTGGGTTAAATTCTACAGGTGTTCATAGTAAAAGCTATCAGGAGACTAGAAGTAGAACAGAACCTTCTCAACAGATAAGCCATGTACTCCATACTTCCACCAAAAATGCCTTA
>NW_004624833.1:3167986-3178123 GCF_000247695.1 Heterocephalus glaber | reverse complement strand
TTTTTTTTTTGCTACTGGGGATTGAACTCAGGTCCTTGCGCTTTCGCAGCAGGCAGTGAAACCACTGAGCTAAATCCCTGGCTCCCTAAAATCTTATGACCTACACCAAGATTTTGTCCTTGAATATTAAAAGAAGTTGGAAAAGTAGAATTCTATTTTGAATCAAAAACCAAAACAAAGTGCTTGAGCTATGTTAAAATAATAATAATTATAATAGTAATAATAATAATAACAATGATGATGATGATGATGATGATGATAATGATAATGATGCTAGGCTGGGAATGTAGCTCAGTGGCAGAGCAATACTCTAGCATGCAGGAGGCCCTGGATTTGATCTTAAGCACTATAAAAACAAAAGTCAATAAAATACTAATGATAATAATAGCAGATGTTAAGCATTTTATATGTCGGAGTATGGTAGCCTTTTTGTATTTCTCATTTCATTCTATCTTCTCCATACTCCTATAGGATACTTATGTCATCTGAAATTTAGGAATGACCAATGAAGCAAAGTTATTACCAGGATTCAAACCGAGGTATTTGAGCTGCATTATAATCCATGGCAGGGTTTGGTATATTTGGATGGTACTAAGAATCACTTGGAGGAGTTAAGAAAACTCAAATATTTTAGTTCCAGAGATAATAAAAACTGAAATAAAAAGTAAGATATGAAAATGTAACATAAAAGATAGTTATTTTAGTTGTCAGTTTGGAAAGCCATTTTAAAGATAAAAAAAACTGTATATGTACACTATATACTAACTTTAAAATGAAATAAAGAACTTTCAGAAAGTAAGAAAAATAAATGCAGGATATGAATGGAAAATTAATAGAAAGAATGAAAAAAAAAGAAAGAATGAATATAGTTAATGAGCATGAAATGAAGTAGAATGAAATTTTAAATGAGATATAACTTTGTTTACACATGTAATTGGTAAAAATTAAATTATTAAAAATATTTAGCACCAAGAAGTTGTGGAGAAATGTCCCCCTTGTACTTCTTGTAGACAAAAGCAGAAAATTACATAATCTTTTGGCAGAGCAATTTTCCAGTAGCTGTTAAAATTTTATATTCATGGATCTTTGATGCAAACATGTATAATATAGAATTATTTGCATGTGAATGAAGAAAAAGTATAAGCATGTCAACAGAAACATCATTTTGGGGGCCTTTATTTGTAAAGCTAGTAAGTTAGGAATAATAGTAAAAGCACAATAAAGGCTAAAATATTTATGATTTACTGATAATATGAAATATTAAATGACTTAAAATAATGATCTAGATATAATCTTATAGTATACAGTGAAAAAATGAAACAAAAATTCTGGACAACTATACATAGTTTAACTTTGATTACATAAAATATGCACACTGAAATGAATATATAGAAGGAATGTAAAGATCTCTCTGCATTAAATGTAATTAATTCTGTGAGGGGCAGTATTTGGGGGTAGGACAAGAGCATTCTCTCATATTTTTATTTGTATTGGTACATAATGTGTTTTTAGCCATAAACATATATTGTGTTCTGACTAAAATTTTTAAGTGACTTCACAAATGTTTCCAAAAGTACTCTTGATGAGAATTTTGAAAGAAAAAGGGTCACAGGTGGTAGCTGTATAGATGATAGTATTTTTTTCTGCCTTTTGATATTGTAATTGCAAATATTCTCTAGTGAGTACCCATTGCTCCACTAAAATGTACCGAATAAAGTGCTAAAAACTAGATCCAGGGATCTGTATTGTAGGAACCTCAGCCTGAGATAGTTTGGCGGTTATCTGGGTTGGAAACTTTAAAGGAGATGTACCTCCAAAGGAGCTAAAGGAAATGTGGAGTTAGAATTTGTGCCCTAGAAAGAGTGATTTCAGTTAGATTACACTTGAAGGTAAATTTTTTGAGGACATAATTGTTTCCTTTTCTTTTCATGAATACTGATTCAGCACTCCTTTTTGGCTCCCATATTCTTGGTCTACTGTAGTGATGCTACTTTTTTTAGTAACTGTGCCACACTTGCAGGATCTCCTGTGCTTTATACTGCTATTTATATTCATTGTATGTGGTTAGTGTTCTAATCCCAAATTCCATCATCACTTCTGAGTATGCATTTAATTGTTCACAAAATAACCAGTGGTGTGGTGTTAGAAACTCTATGACTGATTCTCTGCCTCTTTTTCTTTGACTCCTTGTTTTCTTGATAGGGTCATATCACAGAGCGTTTAGCTATTGAGTTCTTAGGAAAAAAAGACAGGAGATTACTTTTCTTAGAAAAAAAAGAAAGGAGATTACTTTTCATATGTGAGTTCCTTCTTTTCCTGTATCTATTAGTGGAAAGGAAGGGCCAGATGTGTGTGTGTTTTAAAAAAGAACCTTGAATTCATCTGCATAACTTTGTACACTCATGGCTGCCTGCTTCATGTCTTTATGATATGCTGGTGTGCACACCAAGTGTTTGTCCATTTAACAATGAAACACTTATTTTTGCATTTCCGGATTTATTGATATTTGCCCAGGACACAGTTTTCCCTTATAAGAGCTGTGGATTAGGTTCCAGTTCCCTAAGCTGCTCAATAGTTTTGTGCTCTCCCATTTTGCCTTCTGCCCCTTATGTATTTCTTATTTTGAGGTCAGATTGTGGGTGAACTGTTATATCCTTTCATGGCTACTAAAGCAGCTCTCTTTGGAGAAAATACATAAAATATATATTTGTGGCTTGTCTCTATGTTGAGGGTTTTCATTACATTCCATGTTTTGGAAGCTTAATGAAGCCAGAGTTTCGAGCCTTTTAGTCACAACAAATATCACTGGTTCAATTTTTCTTGCTTCAAAGGGGCTGGAGATTTAGCTCAGTGGTTCCTCTCCCTGCCTTACAAGCGCAAGGTCCCGAGTTCGATGCCTGGTACCAAAAAAAAAAAAAAAAGTAGCTACACGAATGAGAATTCTTATGAAGGAAGAAAAAGCTCTCAATAATTAGGATTCATCTATAACTAGAGCATTTTATTAATTACACATTGTAATCACATGGATAGTCACAAAACCAATCGTGCAAGTCCATATTTAGAGACATGTAGATAGAAGACTTAATGTAAACATAGAAATGTTAAACCTACTCAACTGTAACCTGCAAAGAAGATAACAAGAAGGATTCTGTTCTCTCTGTGATTTGTGAACAATGCTAAGTAAATATTCATCATTAATATATAATAACTGTTGCTTTTGGCAGTTCACTTTTCATTTAATTTGATAATGTGTCCAGTAAATGAAGTGGTACAGGCTACAGTGTTTTACCAACACAATTGCATATTTTCAATCATTGTTAAATGAAGGCAGCTCAAGGCAAAGCTTTAACCCCCACTAGTTTTGTGTGTGATAAAAAGAGAAGGCGCTATCAATCTTTATTGTCTGTCTCGCTTACTGTAATTGCATTCAATAGTCCACTGATTCTGTTGTCTGTGCTAATGTCAGAAACAGAGGAGAGCCAGATGCTCAGACTTGATCATATGCATCCAGTGGCCACTTTGATAAGTTGGCAGCAAGTCGCTGGGTTTGATGATAAATTGTTAACGCTATAGATTATGAACAGCTGAACACTGCAAGTGTACATGGAGGAAACTTCTTACCTTGTTTTAAATCTGGCATCATGATGCTAGCTAAAGGGCATGTCATGTATTATTCAAATGCATCTTGCACTGGAAATGTGCCAATGACTCATTGTATCCCTATGAATAGTAAAAGCAACAACAACAACAAAAATCCACAGTGATTTGAACATGACATTAATGGTCCCAGGATTATGAAAAGCATTTTGAAATACTGTTTAATAGTTTTGATTATCTGATTCAACAAGAAGAAAGCTTCTGAGTTGTATTCACATTTAATCCATATTAAATCATACTCTCCTTGGTCATTTCTGTTATATTAGCTGATAATGAAAATGTTTTCTAAAAACAAACTGGTTTTTCATTAGTTAAAATCCACGGCCATTTGCTTGTGAAGGCCCATAAATTGGAGCTGGGGGGCAAGCAGTGGTTTGAAATTTTTGCCAAGATTTTGCTTGTATAATTGTTGCTGCTTCTAAGAGAGATGTGGTATTGGCCATTTGTACAAAATATACATTCGGTCTTATTTCTACTGAGTCCATGCAACAGTTGTAGGAGTTCAGGGTCATAGTTCTTGAGTTGTTGGACATCTATTAAACTTGCTTTTAAATGCTATGAACTATATAACCGTCTTATTCTAGGGAATGAAAAGTGGTTGACCACATTTTTAATAGAAAATTCCAGGTGCAACCAGCTAAAGAATATTTCTTTATCACTGAAGAAATTGCTCTTGCAGTCTCTGATCATTATATGATTAGGTTTTCCTGACATAAACATACCAGAGATATTGTTGTATGTATGGATTGGAACAACAACAACAACAGCTTGGGCATCATTGGTATGTTTCTTTTATTAGATAATGAAAATTTTATGACCCATTGTAGAAGACTTTTTACCCAGGCTGCCTGGAAACTCAACTATAGTCACTTTTGTAGCTGACTTTTCAGTTATGATTATTTCTTTTTTCCTTTATCCTTCATTATTGTTACCTTACCTTGTGTTTCTTATCTCTTTCTTGTTGGAAAGATGAGCATATCAGGAAATGGTAGCACAGAAAGGAAGGGAGAAAACAAACTTTTCCATGTGGTTTTAAGGGCAGGGCCCTGAAATATTTAAATGTGTCATCAGAATAAATACCAAAGACTGTAGTTATGACTCAGGTGGGATTGGTGCTGACTTTAGGAAAATTCAGTATACTTTTCTTAGGGTCATTTTCTCATCTTAAAGAAAGTGAGTATAATAAAATCATTTAATTCATAAGATTTGGGTAAGGATTCAATGAATACATATAAAATAAGCTTTTTATAAATGTTAGAAGCTATGATGACAAAAACTTTTTATGTGAGCTTTTTGTGTGAGAATGTAAAAATAGCATAAGCTGATGACTCAAATGCTAGAGTTTACTTCTGAAAGCATCTGATCTTAAAGTCGATCTTAAAATAATATACCATGATTTGGTATACTACTACTTAAATCCAACTTTAAGCAACTTGATGTATGAGAGGCTTAGTTTATTCGTGTGATTATTTAAGGTGAACTCTTCACTTTATTAAAAATGCTTAACTTTATAAAATCCATCATTTTAATTTTCTTTTATGAATCAGGCTTTTTTCCTGACAATGAGTCATTAAAATTTAAACAAGATTTACAATTTACACAAGATTTTCAAGAGTGTATTGTTGGCCTAAAGTAACATAATTGCTTCCCTTCATTCAATACATGAGAGTCCAGCCCAGATGGGCACACCCTTATTCTGAATTTGTGATATTGTTCTGAATTTTGCTTATTGTTCTACTTCTGCTCTTCTCCCTTTCAGTGGCTTCTCCTTTCCAATCTTAGCCATTTGTTATCAGTCTTGGATCAGTATCAAAGTTTCAGTTGCCCAGGGCTTCTCTTCCTACTTCTTGTCTACTCCACTTATACATTTCTCCTTGATCATCCAATCCCAGGGCTTTATATGCCATCTATAGATTGATGGCTGCCAAACTTCAATCTCCAGTGTGACCTCTTTCCTGAAATTTCACATTCACATATCCAACTGCCTATTTGATATCTCATTGTGGAAACATACTAAGCAATTAACACTACCTCAATCTGCCTGTCGAAGGCCATCTCATTCTCAGTCATTATATTTCAGAAAGTATGACAGTATATAAAAGTGACTGCAACCAAAAATTTATTCTTTCTCACCCACTATATGCATTTCTTATTAGAAAGTCCTACTGCATCTGTCTCTTGAACACATCTGCTCCTTTCCATCTTTTCTTTCTTGCTTTAGCCATTGTGACTTGCTAATCTTCCCTACACCACTGCAGCCGCTTTCTGGTCTCTTTGCTTTTCCTTATGCTTTGCTTAAAATCCAGGCCCCATATACCACTAAAAGTATATTGAAACAAACAAACAAACACAAATCATGGTGCCTAAATCTCCCCAAATTTCCCAAATGACTTCTCATCATACTTAGGCTAAAAGGTGTTATGGTTTAGGTGTGGGATGTACTCCCTAATCCTCATGTGTTCAGAGGTGGGTCTTTTAGAAGGTGTTTGGATCATGTACACTATACTTCTCAGTAGATTGATCCACTGAATCTGCTGTTAGGAGGAGGGGCCTGGTCAGAAGAGTCCAGTCACTGGGGGGCATGATCTGGAAGGGTGTATCGCCCTCCCTAGGACCTCCTTTCTCTTTGCTTCTCAACCACCATGATGTGAACAGCTTTCCTTTGCACAAGGCCCTTCCACTATGCTGTTCCTGTGTTTGAGCCTACCAATCTTTTCTTTTTTTTGGTACAGAGGATCGAACTTGGAACCTTGCACTTGCGAGGCAGGTGCCAGAACCACCGAGCTAAATCCCCGGCCGAGCCTACCAATCTTGAACTAAAACTTTTGAAACTGTCAACCAAAATAAACCCCTTCTTTAAATTGTAGGTGTCAGGTATTTTGTCCCGGTGATGAGGAAGTGACTAAAACAAAGGCCAAGGTTTTTGTTATTATCTGGGAAACCTTGTTTTTCAAAAGTCATCTCTTTGCACCTTCGTTCCTGTATTTTAGACACTCCCATATAGTTCTTACCCAGGGCTTTTGCACAGATAACTCAACTATGACTACTTGCAAGACCCTTTCTCCGGATTTTTACAGGACTGGCTGCTTCTTATTTTAGTCTCAGTTTAAATGCTATTGCACACAGGCTTTCTATACTCATAGCCTCACTATTTCTCATATCATTGCATTTTATTTTCTTCAAACTTGTCATTGTCTGATTATTTTCTTCTCTGTTTGTTTTCTGTATTCCACTCTTATCATGTGAGCTTCATGAGAACAAGAACATTTTTATCTTGTTTGCCCCTGAGCATTGTGTCCTACATATGGACTAAGACTGTGGATTGGGATCAGATTCACTGGGTTTGTATACTGCCACTGACACCCACTGCTATGTCATTTCACACCAGTTGCTTGGCTCTGTGTGGCTTAGTTTTCCCATGTGAAAACAAGACTATGTTAGCGTCTGCTCATGCTGTTTTTGTGGGGAATAAGAAATATGAAACATGTAAAACATTTATGATAAATCTGGCACTCAATAGACTTTAAGGATTTTTCTCCTCACTTACAATTATGCTTATATATAGTAGGTATTCTATGAAAAGATGCACAATAATATTTTCATATACTGCTGATGAATGTTTTAATATTTTATCTAGTATTAATTTATGCAAAAGTCTAAAAATTTTTGTGTTCTCAAAAGAATAAGCTATTTAGTATTTTTAATCATGTTAGCATTTAAATATCTAAAGTTGATATGGTACATCTTGAGACATTAGTCAATAGTTTTTGCCAAATTAGCTTACTCATCATAAATAGTGAAATCACTTGGCTGTTTTCTTTAATGTAATTTTGAAGGTTGATAATAACTTCTCTATTTTATATATATATATATATATGTATCATGTTATCTGAGAAGCTTAGAAGTTGAGCAAAATAAAAAAAATAATCTGTATTTCTGATATTTTTATTTGTACTTCAAGATTGCTCTTTATGAATATTTTGATTGGTAGTAGCTTTGTGTTGGCCTGCAATAAAGACTTGGGGAAAATGGTTGATCTGGGAAGTAATTCCAGGAAGATCATTAGTATTGTTATTTTAAACAGCATTCCTTTTTGAAGTTAATTTCTTTTTAGTGTTTGCTTAATATATATACAAATTCAATTGAGTTTTTTAATTGTATCCTAATTTCTTGATAAAGTTTTAGCTTTTTGTAGAATCTTTAGCATTTTTGTGTACATATTGTGTTTTCTGGATAAAGATCGTTTTATTTATTCCTTTCCAGTTTTCGAGCTTTTCTTTCTTACTCTTTTCTTATTTCACTGTAGAGGACCTTCAGTAAAATGAAGTGATGAGACCAGAAACCTTTACCTTGTTCCTAATTTTGGAAGGAAAACGTTCCACCCATACTGTAGAATACCATGTTAATTGTAATAGTTCCCTTTTCTTTCTAGTTGTTTGAGAAGTCATTTTTTATTTTCTTTTTTAATTGTGAATGTATGTTACATTTTTGTCATCCTTCCATCTATTGAGAAAATCATGTTTTTTTCTACTTTATTCTGTTAAAGTAATACTGAATGTTGAATGGATTTCATTGGTTTATTTTCATGAATGAAACCAGCATAGGTATAATAATCATAATGTATTATTATAGCTACTTGATTATATTATCTTTTTAATATATTGTTTGAATTCAACTTGCTAATAGGTTTTATTTAGGGATTTTTATGTCTATGTTCATAGACACAAGTAACACAAGCAGACATAAGTAATAACAGTTTGTACGTTTTAATTTTTTTTCTGAGAGTTGCTGTATTTTTTGTACTCGAGTTATAATGACTCACAAAATAAGCTGGCATGTAAGGCCTTTACCTTCAGTTTTAGAAGGAGTTTGTGTAAAATCATTCTAATTTCTATTTTTAAATGTTTGATGGAACTCATCAGTAAAACCAACTGGGTTTGGAATTTTTGTTGAGGATTAAGTTTTGATAATATTTTAAATTTAGTTAATTGGTAAGTGTCTTTGTGAATATCTGTTTTGTATGTGTCACTTGGCAAGTTGTTTTTATAAAGAATTTACTAATTCTAAATGTTTGAAGTTATGAACATGTATTTTTTCTTAATATTTTCTTAATATATTTTTATTATCTGTAGGATCTATAGTGATATTCTCACTTTCATTTTTTTTTTTTGTTTTTGGTACCGGGGATCGAACTCGGGTCCTTGCGCTTATGCAGCAGGTGGCAAAACCACTGAGCTAAACCCCCAGCCCCTCTCACTTTCATTTTTGATATTATTTTGTGTTGTCTTTTTAATACAAGTTTTGATATGTTTATTAATTTTATTAATCTTTAAAAAATATTTTGTTCATTTTTTTCTATTGCCTATTTTCTAATTCTTGGATTGTTGCTTTTATTTTTATTATTTCTTTCTACTTGGACTTAACTTTCTCTTTTTCATTTTTCTTGGTCTTTGATTTTATACCATTTTCCCCTTTTTCTAATATAAACATATAGATCTGTAATTACTGCCTTAGCTATATTTCATAACTCTTGATATATTCAGGTTGAATATTTTCTAATTTCTCTTTATGGTTTCTTTTTTCACCTACAGTTCAAATAAGTGCGTTTAATTTTCAGATATTTGGAGGTTTTCTAACTACCTTAGTGTCTTAGTTACTTTTTCTCATTGCTGAGACAAAATATCCAACATCCAAAATTAAAGGAGGAAAGGTTTATTTAGCTCACAATTTGTGGGGCTTTCAGTCCACAGTCCTCTGGCTCCAAGGGAGGGTGGCATGGCAAAGGAGCACTGCAGAGGTGAAACAGTTCGTGGTGGGCAGCAAAATAGCAAAGAAGCAGCAAAGCAGCAAGGGACAAGTGACAGGCAGTGACCCTCTTTCTGTCCCTTATATCCTATCCAGGCTACCCACCCTTAGGTAGGTAGCGCTCGCACCCAGGCTGAGGCAGCCTTAATTCTAGCATAGAACCATGAGTCAATCCCAGCATTACATCCTTGATCCCAGCATTATACAGCCGAGATCCAGCTACCTCTCAAAAGCCCCACGTATGATGGCATGAGACTTTGGGGGAACATCTAGACACAAAGCTATAATACTTAGTCTTATGGATTCTAGATTACACATCTATTATCATCATAAAATCAATGCTGTAAGATTTTAATACTTTAAAATAAATTTACATTTATGTAAGGTCTGCTGTGTACTTGAAAGGAATATGTATTGTGTAGTTGTGGGATGTACTACTCTATAAATGTCAATTAGGTTAGCTATAGAAGTGTTTTGCCACTGTTAATTTTTTTTTTGTATTAAATTCTTGTATTGGTACATTGTAGGTATCCAACACAATTACATTTCTCATTGGGAATTGTACCTTTACATAATGCATCTTGGTTCTTATTTTTTCCCCAGTCCTAGCCCTCCCTTCACCCCCTCCACCCTTCCCTATTTACAAAGACTTTATTTCCATTTTTTCCATTTCTC
>NW_004624833.1:3145179-3158038 GCF_000247695.1 Heterocephalus glaber | reverse complement strand
GTTCCTATTTTTCCATTTTCTTATATTAATCCCATTCCCTTCTATCCTTTCCCCTAGCCCTCCCACTTCCTTCCCCTTTGCCCCTTTTCTTCCTATTTCACATTGCCACTGTTAAATTTTGTGACTTGTTCTATCTAGTTTTTGAGTGAAGAATGTCAAAGTCTACAATTAAGACCTCTAATTTGTCTATTTCTCTATTTCTACCAGTGTGTGCTTCTGGAATTTTGGAACTCTTTTATTAGGAACATAAACATTTATGGTTCTCCTATCTTTCTGAAAAATTAAGCCTTTGTTTATTCTAAATGGACCTTTTGTTTGTGGTAATACTTAATGATTTGAAGTCTAATTTGTCTGATAGTATAGCTACTCCAGCTTTCTTATACACTTAATATCTACCCTTTGGAACTTTCTCATCCTTTACTTTTAAGCTGTTATTTTATTTAAAGTACATTTTCTCTGGGTGTGTGTGTGTGTGTGTGTGTGTGTGTGTGTGTATGTGTGTGTCTCTTGCATTTTATTCACCCTGACATTATCTGCCTTTTAATGTAGTGGTTTTTTTTTTGTAATTGTCAGTATAATTGAGTTTGAAACAGAATCTTGTTGTTTTCTGCTTACTCTATTGGCTTTTAGTTCTTTTGTTTGACTTTTTGCTGCCTTTCTTATTTATATTTTTTGAATTTTACTTTATTGGTACATTTTAGGTATACAATATAATGACATTAATCATTGGAAATTTGCACCTTTACATAGTATCTCTTGGTTCTTATTTTTTCCCCATTCCCCTGCCCTCCCTTAAACTCCTCCGTCCCTCTCTATTTACAGACTTTGTTTTCATTTTTTTCTTTTTGTCATATTCATTCCATTCCTTTCTTTCCTTTTCCCCTACCCCTCCTACTTCCCCTTACCCTTTACCCCTTTTCTTCCTATTTCACATTATCTATTTTACCTTTTAGTCCTTATTTACATTTTCAGTTTCTCACACTAGAGAAACTATTTGGTATTTACACATGTGTGTCCTATTTATTTGCCTTTCTTATTTATTCAATGTTTAACTTTTTTTCTACTGTGATTTTTCATAAGTGTTTTAGCTTCTATTTTGTCTTCAAATTTTCATTCAATGTTGTTCCTGAGATTAAAATATGTAATGGAATCTGGTACTCAAAATTTTGAACTATGTTCAAATATCTCTTAAAATAATGCTGTTGAAAAAGATATTAGAAAAATAATTAATAAATGATAAGATTGATGGTATTATTTTTAGGTCATTGATAAATGCTTTTTTGATTTTTATCTGTTTCTAATATTGTATGATCTTTAACACTTTTGGACCTGAAAAGACTACTTAAAATATCCATAGCATTTTTTTCAAATGACCTGTTAACAATTATGTTTCCATTTGGCATATGTGTCTACAGATAGTTTTGTTTTATTTTCTACTAGATATCCAAGGCGCATCCTGATTTTTCCACATTTTTTTCCCACATTTTTTATGTCATGGTTTCGAAATTCCCAAATCATGGCACCAAACTCAAACTCAAACCACCCAGTTTTTCCATGTTTCCAGATATTTCCAGAGTATTTTTTTCTCTCCTTCTACCCTAGTTCAGAAAGGGGAAATTTTTGTCCTCATTTTTTGCCAGTTAACAGAATTTTTTCTAGTCCAATACTGATGTAGTTCTGTGCAGGTCTCAAATCTTATGATGGTGCAGGAGCAAAAGCTGTCTCTGTTCAAATATCTTTCCTTCTGAAGCTTAGTGTTCTTCTTCCTGTCTCTGAGTGTGTGCTCAAAACCTAGGCCCTGCATTACCAAGAGGCAGCCCCAAACATAGCTCTGAACAACCCTTCCCACGATGGTGTATGAGGTTTGTGCACTGGTGTTCTGGTTTTTCCTCAGTGTTGGTTCTGGGGATTTAGTTAACTTTTTGTTAACTTGATTATGTCTGAAGATGTTTATTATATTTTATCCCACATTTCTAGACATTTTTGGCAGAGGTAAATTTCAGGTTATTTTGTCTTTTGTATTGATGGAATTGAAAATCTCATTATGCCTTTTTTATCTAATTACCTTCTCTTTTTAATACTTGAGCTTAAAATTTTTCTTCTTTTAAAGTAAATGGAAAGATTAATAAGAACCTTAACTGTTACTCAAATCTTGACATTTCTAATATATAAAGATTTTAGTGGAAGTTCATTAGCTATTTTCAGTATTTCACAGTTCTTGGTCCAAAATATTTCATATGAATATACAAAACTACTGTGAATACAGTGCTTGCTTCAGCAGCACATATACTACTGTGAATACAAGCATGTCATATCTCTTTGTTTTTCATGAAAATCGTATGTCACTACGATAATAATGGTCATGTGATAATGAAATGAAGCTTCAGCTTTTTATGACATCTAAAACTGAGATATTCTTGTTTTACAAATACTGATGACATAATTTCAGATATTCCCAGTGTTCGTGGAAGGATTTAACATTTCATTTCTCAATATTTCTCCAATTTTCAGTTTAATTATGCAGACTAAAAATTTGTAATTATTATTTTATTATATTGTTAATCTCTTATTTATACTATATTTTGTTTTTGTGCTAAGATGTCCTAATTTCATAAGAATAAATAAACATGGAATTGTTGGGAAAAATAAAATAAAAGTAGTCATTGATAATGTAAGTATTTGGATCCATTGCTTTTTGACTGAAAAATGTGAGCTAGCTCTCTTGATTGCCAAAATTCTCTAGAGAACTTGCATCTCTTTTCTCTCACTCTAAAGTTAAATAGGGCTATGTTTTTTAGTCCTATAATTGTGCTTTATGTCATAGCTGAAATTCTAATTGTCACACCTATGAAGAACAGAAAGTGTTTGCATCTCATATGATTTTGTTCTAGAACCAGAAGGCAAAATAATGGGATACCTTTATATTATATCAGCCTTGATCTAAGCATCTGGATTTACTAAGCAATCAGTTCACAGAACTGAAGTATAATTAGAAAGCTAATTTTCTAATCATTTATCTCAACTTTATATATACATAATCATAAAACATAAGTTTTATACTTCAGAAAGGCTCTTAAAGGCTATTTTTTGAACATTAAGTTTCCTTTATGCTATTCTTATCAAGTACCTTTTAAATCTGGAATTTGGTGTTTGATCCATAGCTGTGCAACCCAGTAATGTAAGCTCTTTTGACTTTTAGGTATCAATAGCACCTCCTGGTATTGTCAATAATCTTCCTCCACCTTTGGTAAATTCCTTTGTCTTGCTTTTCTCAAATGTAATACATTTGCATTTAAGTAGGCAGTACTATAGAACGCAGGACAGTTGGCACTACAATCCCAGTGCTGCACTGGTTTTCAGAAACACACAAGCAAATCCACTATCCCCAAGCATTTAATTGTGTGTGTGTGTGTGTGTGTGTGTATGTGTGTGCACGTGTAATCTGAGAGGGGAGGAAGGGAGTGACTTCACCATGCTGTCTCTAGGGACATTCATTGACTTCTTTTACCCTCTGATATATACCCCATTCACTTGAGGAAGAGACAAATGTCATTCAGAAACCTTCCATTCATAGTCAATCATATCTCTGTTTCTTGTTCTGTCCTAATTTTATCAACTAAGATTGTACTCGCTCTGGAGGAAATTCTAGTGAATATATTCTTTTCTCATCACAATTAAAAATTACCTTTGAAAATTATTTTAAATGTCTACCTACATATACTGTACAACAGTACCAATTTGAAATATATGATTTACTAATTTGAATGTCTTACAAATTTGTGATGAGAATTAATAAAATGTTTAAATTATAAAAATGCTGGGAATGGGATGTGTCATCCAAGATGGGAGAGATTTTGCATAGGTATAACCATTGCAGGGAGATCAGTTTAACAGAAGGAAATGATTTTCTTGTAGGCTAGGGAATGTGATAAAGTATGGTAAAGTAAATACTTTTTATTATATTTACATAAATAGAAGATCAATAGCTAAGAGCATGTTGCCAAATATCTGTCCTTTATTACTTTGATAAGTAGGTCATACAAGAATAATCTGTAATTAGTACTTTCTCTTTCTGATGGAAAGCCCTCCAAATACTTCCAACTTTAAATGAGAGAATACTGCAAGTCACACACTTTGCTGCCCAACATGGCTGCTTGTGGGCTGCTTAAAAGTGCTTAAAAAACTGATAAATTTCTAAAATGGAGACATTTTCCTCAGCAAAGATTTGTATAGAAAGAACAAAGAGTTGCATTTTAACTGAAAGTTTAAATTTGACTAATTTCTGAGTTACTGTAAATATATCATTAAATCTTGCTACTATGATGATTAATTTTACTTAGGTTTGTGCCAAATTATTAGCATTTGTCCCTTAGCTAAAGGAGACATATACTTTGGTTTCATCTCTTGACAATATTTTTCTTTCACTTGGCTTTGCCTCCAGTCTCTTCATATATCCTTTCCCTCATTTTTGAATGTGTTGACAAAAATATCTTTAGATCTTCCTTAGAAATAGAATGTGTTTATCAGTTAATAGCAATGAAAAGAGAGTGGCCTCTCTCTAGTTTTTCAAATGACTCAATGTAATGAGAATTGTGTGGCTATTTTATTGCTGTTCTTTGACAGGTTTTTCATAGTTCTTTTTATATCTAATATATTGTTCTGGGTCCACGTTCTCTTCAAATACTGGCAAAAAATTAGTAAATTTGGGGCTACTGCCATTACTGTGACAATTAAGTTTTGATAATGAAATTGATGAGCTATTAAGAAAGTATGCGTTGATAAGAAAAGGATAGATTTAAAAGAGAAAAGAAATACTAGGAAGGGTGATCTTTTGGGTGTTGCAAGGATTATTGAAGTATGTTTAGCTTTATGTATCCGTATGTGTCTGTCTGGTGGTGGCAGCTGTGGTGGATGGGCATTGGAATATGTTTGCAGTATTTGCAGTGTTATCCTAAGTGATTCCCCTAACATTTTTTTTTCACAGAGTCAGGGACCTGAACAAATACTAAATATATTCACCTATGTATCCTTGTAGGTGTTTTTGATAAAAATCAAATCTGTTATAAAGTATTTGTTACTCTACTAAATTAATTTGAGTGTATTTATAGCCATGGGAATTATTTAATGTTGTTTGATAATTTTTTGTTTTATTTATACTGAAAAATCATTAACTAAGAAGCAGAGAAAACAAAAAAACGGTTTGTTAAATTCTTATTACCTACTATTCTTTCTTTTTTCCGGTATTTTCTTTGAATTAATCAATTAAAATGCACAGATGTTCAATTAAAACTATAAAAATTTTCCATGGCTACAGCTGTTTTGAAGCTGCATTGTTGAAAATTTAACATATCTGGTAATGATTCCCTCTCAGAAGAAATTAAATTAATGACTCTTTGCTAGATTATTTTCCATTTGATAAATTAAACAAAATTAGAAAAAACCCTGAGATGTACTCTGCCTACTACATTTATTAATTAACATGATAGACTAGCAGATATTAGTATGAAAAGGCAACAAAATGGAAAATGTTTCTTATTTTTCAAGTGAAATACCTTCAGGACTGCAGTTTATCTTATCAGCAAATGGTTACATATTATAAATTATTAAAATTTCACCTGTAAATAGCAGACAAGTGACAAATTTTGTCATCCTACATAATAGAGATGGTAGGAATGTGATTATGCAGGGCTGGTATAACATTTTTCTTCACATTTTTGTCTACCTAGTGCATGATAGTCAGTGACCCTTAAATAATAAGTAGAGAAACAGGATCTTTTTTCTCAGTCATGTTGCTTTGTATCCAGGAGAATTTGGTATTTTTTTTCTCATTCCCAATTAATTGTTAAATTTTAAAATAAATTCTTAGTAGGTACTCATTGAGAGACTATATATATATATATATATATATATATAGAGAGAGAGAGAGAGAGAGAGAGAGAGAGAGAGAGAGGGAGAGAGAGAGAGAGAGAGAGAAACAGAGAGCCAGACAGAGATTTTTTAAAAGGAATTTGCTCTTGCAGTTGTGGGGACTGATAATTCTAAAATGTGTAGGATACGCTGCTGGAAACTTAGGCTGGAGTATTGTAGTATAAAGTTCAACATTCACAGGGCAGACCAGCAACCGGGCAGATGTCTGTGTGGAAGTCTTGAAACAAAGTTCCTTCTGGTGTTGGAAAACCTCAGTCTTTACTTTTTGACTTTCAACTCATTGTAAGAGGCCAGCTCATAATTAAGGATGGAAACCTGCTTTACTTAAAGTCAGATGATTGTAATCACATCTGAAAAATGCCTTCATAGCAACATTTACACTGGTGTTTGGGCCCACAACTTGGAACCACAGCCTAACTAAGCTGACACACAAAGTTAATCATCAAATTTAATATGGAAGTTTTAGGAAATAAAAATAAACCAAAGGTGGATATTATAGAATCACTTATAATCAAGCCCCTTTAAAAATGACGTGTACTAACATTTTCATGTATATCCCTAGCGTCTCTTATATTTATCTTTTCCAAACTTGAGCATAAACTGTTTATTCTATTTCATAACTTTTTATTCATTTGAGAGTGTGCACACCTTCTCATTTCATTAAAATTATTTCTTTTGCACTCATATTTAATAGCTGCAATATGAGTTGAAAAGATTGTTAAATCCTTAGGTTTTTAATTTTGTAAAGACATTGTATTTTTTCACACTTATCTTTTGAATATATCACTACACATGCATTTGCTAGTTAAAAATATGCACATCTTAAAACTTTCATATGCACTGCTAAATTACCTTCCAGAAATGTACCAGTTTATATTCCCAAAGGCAATATTCCAGAGGCCTCTTTCTTCCTCTTCCATATTAGGTGTTATAATAAAAAATATTCCAGTATGAGAGATAAAAAAGACCTCTTGTTATTTTACTTGTTTTCAGTGCTGGGGATTAAATTTTGGGAGTGCTGAACTACACCCACAGAACTTTTTATTTTATTTTGAGGCAATGATTCACTAAGTTGCTCAGGCTGGCTTTCAACCTGTGATACTCCAGCTTCAGCATTATAGCTATAATTACAGGTGTGTGCTACTATGCCTGGCTTTCTTGTTTTAATTTGAGCATTTTTTATTTCTAGTGATGTTGAATTAGCTTCTTAAGGCCACTGATATATGTAGTTCTTTGTGAATTATTCACTTTGTCTAGTTTCCAACAAGACGCTGCCTGTTTTCTTATTCTAGAAACTGCAATATATATACATATGTGTATGTGTATGCATACATACATGTATATGTATCTGTATCTGATGGTTGTTTATCTTATGTTTCACAAATATATCCCTAGTTTATTATTTTCCTTTCAATTTTGTTTATAATATTTTAACATATTGAAATTTTTTATCTTTAATTTTGATTAACCAGTTAATATCCTTTTTTTTATTATGTTATGCTTTTGGGTCATACAGTCTACCTTTTTCTATTCCAGGGTCATACATCTTTCAGTAACATTAGTTTGTTCATTTCTTCCTTCTTTCCTTTCTTTCTTCTTTCCTTCCCTCTCTTCCTCTCCATTGTCTTCTTTTGTTCTTTCTGCTCTAGAATACAATGTTATGTGTACTGTGAGGTAGGGATTATTGTTCAGTTTATAATTTTGTGATTTTTCTATCTACTTTTGTATCTGAAGGACGTGGCATTCAAAAAACAAAAGAAAATGCTAGAAAGGAGAAACCTAAAAATTTCACGTCTTTTGGACCTAGTAACGATTATGATAGATTTGCCACACCATTATTTTGTCTAAAAGTGGGATCAGATGTAATAGCTATTTCTTTAAGTTTCTCAAATGTGTATATTCATGTGCTTGCACATGGACCTGCAAGAGAACATATGTATAGGATGCCAATTAAGATTCTGAGGATGATTTTTAAATTGACTATATTATATTAGCTACAGTCTTAATAGGCTTGGGAATTGACCCTCCCTGCATCTTTAATCACTGATCACATTAGTTCAAGCAACACTAGAATGTTTTAAATACAGTGGTATGTATTTAGGTGTCATAATGTATCACAAGAGGTTGCTGCTTGTCCACAAACACATTCTGCAATGACCAGATCTTGTTACCGTGACTAAGTTGAGTCAGAAAACATTATAGCACCACTCCCTAGCACACCACTATCTGTGGCCCTATTGTAACTGTCACTTTCTGTTTTGTGCCCCCATACAAAATGTCTGCCATTGACAAATTTGTAAGTTACTGAATAAGCTATCTACAACAAAGTATACTGACTGAGATAAAT
Source organism: Heterocephalus glaber (assembly GCF_000247695.1). The sequence continues at coordinate 3,149,763 of NW_004624833.1, read as the reverse complement.
CTTATCTTGTACATTCTTTCTTTTCCTTCATCTTAAAAATGCTTATCATTTTCATCATCAATTTTTTATCACAAAATGTAGGATGAAATAGTAGTAGAAATTTCCCATAGCCCATATTAAGACTTATGAGTTTTGTAATTGTCAGAAGTAAGCAGGTTTAATAAGTTGTCCATATATTTCATATATTCACTAATTTATTTTAGATTAGTCATCTTTCTGAGATTAGTTTTTAGGAAATCTTAAAGTTGATTTTTAATGTGGTAGAATTTCTTATTAAGCTCCAAGTCTTTTATTGTGTATTATACTTCTCTAGACTTAATATTTCTAGAAAATGAAGTTTAGCATTCTAGATTTTATCAAGATTCCCAGAGGATATATATAGCCATTGAAATTTGAGAAGCACTAGACTACTGCATTTAGGTTTAGAATCAATAGACTTGAGGACATTTTCTCATGAAATGTCCTGAAAAGATATGTAGAAGTGCCTAGTATAGTGTCAGACACAGAGTAGACATTGTATAAAGTGCATTACTTATTTTACTTAAGTATTAAAAACAATTTGTAAACAAGTGTGTTCTTAATCTGTCCCACATTTGTACTTATTTCTAGGAAAGATTCCATTTAAATGCATATATTTTACAGTATATGCTTTGTATTACTAATCTATATTAACTTAACATTTCGACAACTATGTTTGACTTTTCAATATGAACAGCTCATCCATTCTGTTAAAGATTCAGTATTCTGAATATTCCAGGAATATAAATATACACAAGAACTACTTTCATTATCAAATACAATAAACGTATATTTGTATAGCTGTTAAATGGTTGTCTTAAAAATTTTTTTAAATAGTTCAGGTGTATGGAATTATTCAAATTATGTAAATATTCAGAGGTTAAAACCAGAATAAGAAGATGCCACCTTGTGGCATAAAAAGAAATTCTTTAGTATGTTTATAATGTGTGGTTGGCAAATATTTTGAATAATATGTAGCTGACAAACCTATTTGAATAAACAGGAAAGGCTGCTAAAATGTTCATATTCGTATCGAAGTGTTTTAATTCAGTAACTATGTGACAGAAAAATCAGATGGTAAACTTATGTGGAAGTATTTTTTTTTTTAGTACTGGGGATCGAACTTGGGTTCTTGAGCTTGCTAGGCAGGTGGCTGAACCACTGAGCTAAATCCCTGTCCCCATATGTGTTTCATTTTTTAAAATTACATTTTGTTCCATTAGATAAAAATAACAATTTTATTATGATTTAATTTTAATGAGCTTAAAATAATCTTTTCCCTATCATTTATGCATATTGAAATGGCATATTTTTTAAAAGATAGATTATTTGAAATGAATCATGAACTATGGCTTTTACCTAGATGAGTGGGTTGCTTACATCACATTATCCTAGAATACCTTAAGATGAGTCACTCTTAAAGATCATATAGTCTAATATTTTCTATTTTACAGGTGTGAAAACTGAGGCATAGAGATATTAAATGACCTCTTCAGAAACCTCAAACCCTTCAATTGTTGACTTTCATTGTCTTGTGCTCCTGCCTCCCCATGCTGAATTTGAATTGGTCTTTTGTATTGAGACGATACAAGAAAAAATGGAAGAGAATACATTTCTCCCCTCTGAACCTTTCATTAAGTGTTTATTCTGTTGCATTTTTCCATAAGCATTTTAAATTGCCATTTTCTCCTCTTATTAGAATACTTAATATAGTTCCAAATAGTGCATAATTGAAAACAGTTTATCATATCCACTTTTATTTATTAGTATAATAGTATCCCTGCGATCTGGTGGCAGGAAAGTACTGCACTATTTTATTGTAATTTATCCCATTTTAAATGTTCATTTGGGTCTATGAAATTGCATAATACTTTTTAGAAATACACTTTAAGAGTATGTATTAGGAAAAAACCCTTGAATATCAGAATTGGTTAAGGAATTTTGCGGAAACAATATTGTGGTGTATCCCTCACTCAAACTTAATTGTATTAATCAGCAAATCATTTCAAATATTTTCAATGTGTCTGCATACATGTGTATGCACCAAAGAAATAAAATATCATGCCTATAGATACTCATCTATGAGGAATGATTTGGGAAAGTACTGGCAGTTCTTGTTATTGAAATTTCACAGGAGCAGCATAGTATTGTGAATTGCCTTACCAAGATAAGTATCACATATAGAATTGTATTAAATGGAGATTTGAGGAATAAGAGTAATTTAGGTAATTAGGTGGCAGTGAGAGGGGAACTCATTCTAGCCAGAAATGGTGTGGACCATGCCTATCTCTCTCTGGGGCATAGGGATTAGAAATTTGCTTGGAGATGGGAGTCCTTCTGTAAGGAAAGATTATTGATAACATCAAAAATGAACTAAAACTGTTGAGCTCTTCTCTATATAATGGAAAGCCATGGGTGACTTCTGATTAAGAAAATGATATGAAAAATTGACATTCTAGATGAAAATTATATAGAAAAGGGTGTGTTAGTAAAATAGCGTAAGTTGAAATGTTTGTATGTTGACTTTCCCTAACTGAACAGATAAGTTTTCTGTTCTCAGATATAGTTCAATTTGCAAGTGTCACAGAATAAACTGTTTCTGTTGTCTTTATTTGGGTACTTTCCTCTTATTGTATTGACCAGAAGAGGGCAATAGGAAATTCATATTTTCCTTGCAACTGTTCAGAGTTTGAACAGAGCCAGCCTCCAGGACAATCGTCAGTTTCCATGTGCAGATTTATTAAACAAACAACAAGAAAATCTGGGGGTGGATGCGCCTTGCTAGGGTGGTAGGGATGGTCGAGTACCTCATGCTTCACTTGCTTACTAATGTTATAGGTAGGAAGTCAGTTAGTGTGGCTCTAGCCTTTAAGAAATTAAAGAGTGCCTCTCTTGAATGTGGCCCTGTGGTAGGCAGAATAATGGTTCCTCCAAAGATATACTATTCATGTTCTTATCCTTAGAACATGTAAGTATGTTAGTTTATATGGCAGAAATGAATTAAGTTTACAGATGGAGTTAAGACAGTGACTTATCTGACCTGGAAAGAGGGAAATTATTGTTGAATCTCATGTCTAAGTGTGTTATCTGGGTGTGTTTACCTTAATCTCAGGGGCTTTTAAAGTGAAAGGAGACAGAAGAGGAAGTTAGACTTATAAAATATGATGCATCATATTGGGCAGGAGACAAGGACTATGGGCAGCCTAGATAAGCAGGGAAAAGCAGGGAAATTTGTTTTGTCCTAGAACTTTCAGAAAGGGACGTAATCCTTGGAAACATTGATTGTAGTTCATTGAGACCTACAGAGAGTTTTGACCTACAGAACTATAAGATAATAATTTTTGTTGTTTTAAGCCACTGATTTTGTGATAATTTGTTATAGCAGGAATATAAAACTAAAACAGTCTCAACCTTAAAAGAGAAAATCATAGTGATGATGAAGATAATAAAGATCTTTCCCCTTCCCCTCTTCTTTTCTCTCCTCTTTCTCTTCATTCCCATCTTCTAGTTACTCTTTGTGAAGGGCTTACTTATCTTTAGTACTCATTAGGTGCTTTGTATATATAATCTCTTCATTTCTTACATCACTTTTCTGGTGGGTATTATCTGCAGTATTTAGTTGATAAAGGCTTTGCAGGATTTGGGGCAAAATTGTCCAAGCATTGTAGTTTGTATGTGACAGAGATCAGTTTTTTTAAAAAATTTAAGTTTATTAGTACATATGTGTAGTATGTAATGTTTAAATTCCTTGTGGGAAGTTGGTACGTACACATGACTCATCTTAATTCTTTTTTTCATCCTTTCCCCTTCCTTTCCTCTCCCTCCATGCATCTGCTGATCCCTCCTCTCTCACCCTCTCTTTCTCTCTCTCTTTCTTTCTTTCTCTCTCTCTTTCTTTCTTTCTCTCTCTTTCTTTCTTTCTTTCTCTCTCTTTCTTTCTTTCTTCCTCTCTCTGTTCCTCTCTTTCTTTCTTTCTTTCTTTCTTTCTTTCTTTCTTTCTTTCTTTCTTTCTTTCTTTCTTTCTTTCTTTTGTATATGTTTGCAATATATAATGTTTCATTTCTTGTTTGGAGTTGATACAGGTACGTAACACATCCCAGTTCCTTCTGTTCATACCCTGCCCGTTCCCTCTCTCCCCTTCCCTCCATCTCTTCATTCTCTTCCTCTTTGAGAACAAGGTCAGATTTTAATTGTTTTATCTGAGTATAAGCCCTCATTCTCTTCATTGTAGGAGTGCTTGGGAGGCAATAAATCCAGAGAGGCCTAAGCATGGGCTCTGGAGTCAAACCAGCTGGTTTGAATACTGGCTTCTCATCTTACTGGTTAGATCAGCATCTGGGGCATAGTAAATCCTCAACACATGTTGACTATTATGCTTCATCATTATTACTGTACTGTCCTACATAGATGACGCTATAAGAGTAATCACTGTTGACCAGTGGGACAGATTAGAAGATGCAGAAACAACACTAGACACACTCAGCCATCTCATCTTTGACAAAGGAGGCAAACACCCTCACTGGAGGAAAGATAGCCTCTTTAATAAATGGTGCTGGAAAAATTGGG
>NW_004624833.1:3064935-3143762 GCF_000247695.1 Heterocephalus glaber | reverse complement strand
GGGAAAAAATAAGAACCAAGATGCATTATGTAAAGGTACAATTCCCAATGAGAAATGTAATTGTGTTGTGTACCTACAATGTACCAATAAAAGAAGTGAACACAAAAAAAGAGTAATCACTGTCATAGAAAAGTATTTAAGTGACTACTATCGTATCTATTTTATTGAGCTTAACTATAAACTTCTTAAACTTTATTTAATCCCTAGATTTCATTTCTTCTTGAAATCCCTCTTAACCTCAGTCAGAATGAGTTTGAGGCTCATTAATTCATATATTTATCAGGGATGCTCTTTATTTCTAAGGGCTGAGAAAACCTTATTTTAGTCTGTCTTCAGCAAGATATTGATAGACAATAACTTGAAATGATGATCTGCAATTCCTACTCTTTTGAGTGGCTCTACTTTTGCGCAGAGAACCGCTCTTTTTGGAAAGTCATGTGAGTTTTGAAAAACAAGCACCTGCATAGAAAGAACACAGTCCCTTGGGGACAAGAGATGATTCTTATGTTCTATCGTTGTGTATAGATGGGATTGTGATTTCACTGGATACCTGTGCAACTTGTCACCTCATCTTACCATTGTCTCTATAGGGGCTGGGTACCCTGGTTCCTCAGCTCTTGACCAGCTCAGAAGATGATTAGCAAGCTGAGAAATTTGAACCAGGTAACTATGAAGTTACTGGAACTCTGCGGTACACTGTGGTAGTGTAAAATCACAGGATTTCTGGTTGCCACCAGGATGCTGATTCCACTGACCAGTTAAAAGGCATTAAGCTCTCTGGCCCTAGACCAGGGCTGGAGTAAATGTATGTGGTGAACCAGTTCCAGGATGTATTGATTTTAAGACCTAAGTCCACCTAGTACCATCAGCTGTCAGTTTCTTTGCAGTCAGTTTTCTAACCTTCCATTTGTTCTTCAACTACCTTGGCTTCTATCATAATTCTTTTCCCTTTCCTACTTGATCTTCTTTCAGATCTCATTCTTGATTTCCTTCATGGATTTCACTTCTATGGTTCTGACATTAAAAAATAATTTTTGCCAGTTTAAAATTTTCTACTCTCTCTTCTTGTGCTTTCCTCTTTCTTCGTGAATACTTTCACTGACTTTCATGCTAAGAATTATCCTCTCTGTGCTAATACCTTCCCACGCTATCTCTCTTGCTCCAGAATTCTTCTGTGAGCTTCAGACGTGAAATTCAGTGTCCTGCCAACTGAAAGTTTAAGATGAATCTATAATCAGCAATTCTGAATATGAACTTGCTATCTTCCCTTTCCCCCAGTTCTGTCTCTTAGTTGTGACATGATTATCATCCACCTTTAAATAAAAGTAAACTGTATTTCCCCTCTCTTTTACTATTTTAAATGTTTCTTGAATCTCTTTCCCCACTGTCTTTATCAGTGTTCTGATTCAATCCCTTGTGTTTATTATCTGAATGTTAATTTTGTTTCAATCATTTTCATCTATAGTTGTAAATTTTATAAGTAAATGTATCCATTAAGCTTTTAATCTAGATATCTTAATGTGTGGTAATATTAAATTACATTATAAATTTCAAGTTGTAATATTAACTTATATTTCTATTTTTCTCATTATTCTAAAACTGTTTTATATATGTTTAGGATATATCAAGATCTATATATACATATATCTGTGTGTGTGTGTGTGTGTGTGTGTGTGTAGGTAGGTAGGTAGATATTCCCCAATCACTTGAAAAATGCACACATGCACACACATTTTTTAAGTGATTGGGGAATATTTTAGCCTTGATTAAAATGTTTGCAATTACAAGACATTTAGATTATTTGATCTATATTGTCTGCTTCTGATAATATTTTGGGCTTCCCCTCTTGAGTTAGCATTTAAAATTTTTAAAAATCTTATACATGGATTCTTCAATGTAAGGAAAACCTGCTTTTTAGAGTATACATTTCAATCCATATTATTAATATTGGTCAAATTCTCACGTTACCATTATTTTAATTATAATAACCCGATTCTCAGTGTACTAAAATTCTTCATGATCTTTCCAAGACTAAGAAAGTTATATTAAAATCTATCATGACAGCTTGGTTTCTGTCCATTTTTTAATTTTTATTTTCTTGCCAATTTTATATTTGAAAGTTGTATTATTTGATTTATAAAGTTCATGGCTGCTATCATAGCTTCATTATCATGACTTTTATCAATATATAACAACTCTTTTTATCCCACTTTATGCTTTTTATCTTAAATCCTACATTACCCAAAGTTAACATTGCCATATCTATTTAAATTTAATTTGTGTTTGCTTGTGAAGTCTACACTCATTCTTTTATTTTTAGCATTTACATGCACTTCCAAATTAGAGATTGCATAGCAGCAGCACATAGTGTGCCTTTTGACTCAATCTGATAGTCGTCTAGAGATTTGCAGTTTTTAAAAAACTGGTAAATTTAGTCTTACCTTTTTGTTTTTGTGGTTATGTCCCTTTTTATTTCTTCGTTCATCTTCTTCATTTTTTGGTATTTCTTTTAATTTTTGTTATCTTTGTTTCAGTTGCTGTTGTTTTAATTGGCTGGACTCTCATCTTCTCTAGTCATTAGGAAAGTTAGCATCTTGATATTTTTCTTATCATTTCCCAAATATTCAGCCTCTATTTTTCTGATATTAAAGTTAAGAAAAAAAGTTGTTTTGTTTACCCACAAGGAATGTGTTTACATTTCTTTCACTCCCATCCCCATATTCATATCCAAGGAGATGCTGGACTAGAATCAGACTAATATTATTAAATTATTTTTGCTTCAGATTTATTTTTTTACAAGAATTATTTTTGACATTTTCAGTCAGTTTTGAAAATATACAAACCACTGTACAACCACTGTTTAGGCTTAATACTTACATTTAATTATTTCAGGGATCATCCTATGTATTACAATCTAGCTTCCCTATTCATGAAGTTTTAATTTTAATTTGAATGTTAGCAGTCATTTCACCCCAATCTATTTTCTTCTTTCTTACCCAAATTGTTCTTTTTTAAAGAGTGGAATATTGAGGATACCTAACAGCTATTTAAAGATTTTTTCCTGGTTTCTATGAGAATGAGAAATATCTAAACCTTCTTCTAAATGATACTCACTTTTTTTTTGTACTGAGGATTGAACCCAGGGCCTTTTACACTGAGCTACATCCTTAAGCCTTTTTTAATTTTTTAATTTTGAGACAGAATCTTGCTCAGTTGCTATGTTGCCCCAGCTGAGCTTTAACTTAGCATCCTCTTTCTTTAACTTCCCAGAATTGTAGGCCAACAGGCATGTGCACCATGTCCAGCTTTGTTTTACCATTTTTTGTTAGTTTTGTTTTTTGAGACAGGGTTCCGCCATGTAATGGAGGCTGCCCTTGAACTCACTATGTAACATAGGCTGGCCTTGAACTCCAGGTAATCCTCCTGCCTCAGCTTCCTGAGTGCTGGGATTACAGGCATGCAACACCACACACATCACATGGCTTGTTTTACCATTTTTTAAACAAAAGCCTCTTGTTATTTTATTTACATTCACTCAAATGAGAACTTTCTCCATAATCATTGTTTTTCATTTTTCTTCCTTTCTCCACATAGAATTTGGGTGGGTTTACCTGTTCATTTTCCTTCATAATATTCAATTAATATTCATTTTCTTTCATATTACATTCATGCAGTGTGGGCTTGTTTTACTGAGATATAATACTCTACTTTCTCCACTTTCTACCAAAATGATAGAATTAATTGAAACTACAACCTTTGAGATACACTGAGAGCAGTATTTTTTAAAAAGTTATTGAGGAGGTCAGTGCCAAGGATAGAATCCAGAGCCTTGTGTACACTAGGTAAGTGCTGTACCACTGAGGTTTCCCCTAACCCCAAGAGCAGTACTTTTTTGGCTTTTGCTTACATACTTCAATTGTAGGTACAGAATCTTCCAGGATGCAATGTGCTATAATTATTCTCTCAGCTTTCTTTTCCTCAACTACTATTTTTCAGGATTGTCTCTATTTTAGTAGCATAGAAATATAAGTAGACAGGAAGGAATATTCTGTCTGTCTGAAAAATCAGTACTCATTTTGACCAGAATGGCTGCTTGGTTTCCTGTCTTGTAGAGGGTCCAAATCTCTGAGCTGAGTTGTGCAGCCCACAGTGAAATCAGAAAAAATTACCAGTTCCTCTTTATTTTTGGATAGGCCACTATTTTTTTCCTTTTTGATTCATAAGCATAAACTAATCAGTCTGAAATTTTCCCAGGTTTCTGGATCTGGGTTTTCTGTCAATCTAATTTGCTTTGTTAAAGTTTTAAATTTTCATGTATATGTTGTTGACTGTTGGGAGAGGTATTGCCAGGACATGATGGTCACATGCCACTTTATATCAGAAATCTTTCATTATTTATATTTAATGGTTATAAATAAAGAGTGTATTTTTGAGAATACTTTCATTTACTCATTATAATAATCCCTGGGAGGAGTTTTTTAAAGGATGAATTAAGACAGCACATTTATGTATCACACACTTAAATATTCCCAATAGTAAGTAGAATAATAAATGACTTGCTATAGAATATTGTGATTGAGCCTATAATGGAGTTAGATTGAAGAGTCTATAGTACATAAGAATGAAGTCTACTTTTCTCTTTAGGAACTGGAAAAGCTACATAAGAATATGAAACTTAAGTGAGTCCTGGAGTATCAATAGATATTCAGAGACTGTGTTGAGATGTCAGGGCTTCCTTTGCAGAAGTAAAAGCACAAGGGCATAAGCAAGTGTAGTATGAGATCAGGAGGCAGTGGTAGGTGTAAGCATCTAAACTGAAGAGGTGGATGAGGCTCCCATTCGTGTGCATGGTGGGCTGGAGTAGGGGAAGACATATGGCTGGAAGATCAGATTTTAGAGCAGTTTAAATCATTTAGGCAAGTGAAGATGGAGGGGTGAAGTCAAACACTAGCAGCAGGGATGGAGAAGTGACAGGTTTATTTATCTGAAATGGAGAGATGGAGAAGAATGCGTAGTTTGAAGATTGGTTCTTCAGATGTGCCAATCTTATTCAGCTATATGTGTGATACAGTGGCCGAAGTAACTGGTATGTAAAATTAAGCCTTTTCTATCTTCTGTACCTATAGATCAACCTTTTACCTACAGTGGGTTATAACTCATATATTTGGGCTGTGGTCCAATAAATCTATTCATTTTAGCACACTCTTTGAAGTAGTGCTAATATCTTTCTTACAGTGACAAATAATCACATTTCTAGTGAAGGGAAGATGAATGTTAGTAATGGATTTGGCATAAATTTTGAGAAATCTCTGTTAGCCTAGTGGAGCAATGAATCCTATTTTTGTGATTTCCAGTCAAACATTCTTCTCACTAGAATTATCTATTTTTTTTGCTCAGGAAAAGTCATGTAACTATCTGAAAACTCATAATAATTTCAAGTTAAAATGGAAGCTATTTTGCACCTTTGATATACTTGTAGTAAGTCCTATGTCCAATGAATGAATTTCTTTTACATATTTCATGTGAGTGTGATTAAAGTATATCATAAGAAGGACACAGTAGAATTATTTCTTTAAAGTTTCTGAGAAACTAATAATCTATTCAGAAAACCAAATGGTGTTATCCCAGGGAAGATATTATTTATCCCCCAAAGGAATTTCCACCTATTAACTACAATTCAGTTAGAGAGATTTGCTTCTCATCTTTGAGTTTCTTCCCCCAAATAATTTATCTTTTATTCAAGTGAAAAATCTATTCTTCAACTATATTACTGAGAAGCTTTCTACTAATGGGAAAGTAAATAGTAAAACAACAAAACCCCTTACTACACACTAGAATTGCTAGAACAATTTAAAGTACCCATCTTATCAACTTATGATACATTTACAGGTTTCTAAAATGGAGAGTGAAAATCTCCATTTGCTTTAGTCAAATAATTTTTAGAGAAGTACTAGAAATCCACATATACATAAATAGTGTACATAAAAACAAAGCTAACTTTCATAACTTGTGGTGTTATTACAAAAAATGACATTCTTCTCATATTCACTGCAGGGGTAATTTTTCTTTTTAGAAAATACTTAAGGCTGAACTGAGATATTCACTGTAGAGATTAATGCTAAAATGTTTAGCAATGCACTTGTATTAATTTAAAAACATAACTTTTAACCATTACATAGTATTTGTTTCCAAACATTTTAAAAATCTCTAATAAAGATTCTAACACAATTGTAATCAGCCACAATCAATATGCAGAGGCTGGTTTTCATTTTCCACTTTGCCTTGAGAGGCAGTTCTTAAAGTACTGAAGACCAGGCTGTACTTGAAAATGGCTGTGCTTAGATCTCTTACATGCCTCCTCAGTGCTCAAGACATGTTTTCCTTTGATAAGGATGCTTTGGAAATCTGAATTTTAACATGTAACTGTGTGCATTTAGGCATGCAAATATGCACATTGTATATTATTTTGCTTTTACAGTAATTATTTTCATTTATGAAATTCTAAATTCAATGTTAAATATTGAATATTTTTGTTAAGTGACAGCTTGTGCTAGCTTTAGGATATTCCTGCTTGATAATTATTCATGAGAAGAACAGCTGAAACAAACTAGTTATACACCTTGGCAAATTACTGTGATTGTAATTCTGTGAAATTTCCCCATGGCCATGTGACTTTATTATAAGTACTCTAACAGTGCAGATGTCCAGAATGTTGTTGTCACAAATCTCATTCCTATATTCAAAGTTTTTGAATTACTCTTTACTACTTCAGTGGAAACGTGACAAAGGAGATGAGATGCAATATGTATGGTAGAACATATGCAGCTCTTTTCAGTGCTGTCCTCCCTTGGTTTGGAGTGGGCATGGTGCTTACATCCTGCATTCTTGTAAAATGCAGAAGCAGTGGCATTCTTGTGAGATCTAGATATGATGACAGCATCTCCTATTAAATTTTAGGAAAAAGGAAAAATAGCCCCAATTTATTATCCTTCAAAAAAATTCAGCTGAAAATCAAATGCTATTTCTCTACTCTCCTTCTCCTTTTCAGTTCCTTCCCCATATGGTTCCTGAAATGTTCCTCCATTTAAATAGATTTTAAAGCTCATTCCTTATAGTTCCTAGAGCATTCATTGCTTTTGAGAAAAAAGAAAAAACATTTTAGCATGTGCTATTTTTGTTATTCTAATTAGCAAAAACAGCTGGTCCTGTGCAGCTCAGACTGTAGTCTTTTTCAACACATTGTTCAGATTTTTTTTTTCTTCGTCTTCTGTCAAGCTACAGGCTACCACCTCTCCTCTTCCCACACAAATCAACCCCCCAAACACCTGTACAAACAACCTTAAATATCACCTACATCTGCCATGAAAGCAGAGTGAAGCAATCTCTCCTTCCTGGTGGCCGTGTGGGGCACAGGCACAGAGATATACAGAAGATGAACAAGACTCATTCCCAAGGTTCTCACCACATAACTGATTTTCATTCACCAAGCATTTTATTCTGTCTCAACAGTGCAGGTATCTTACAGTTTTTGTTTCTTGTCTTTTGCTCAATCCCTTCTGGCAAATAGGAACAGCCTCTTGTAGAATGAGAGATGGAAAAATTGAATAATCAAACCTTACAATTTGGTGTCTATCAAAGGCATGTGACTGCCAATGATCATTGGAGCCGATCAAAGTCACACTCTGTTGCCATGACAACGAATCTCCATCTTGTTTATACGGAGGGGTATACACCACAGGAGAATAATGTTGCGATGAATTAAATTTGTGTCATTGAGAATTAACATGTGGGATATCTAGGAGTGAGTTAAATCAGTGTTCATCAGCATAATTTTGTTATTTTTTAGGGGAGGAGGTGGAGATAAAACATGACTTATGGAGTGTTTCGTTATGGAAAAGTTCAGTAAAATACTGAAATGTTTCCCATGTGTATTTCTTAGAAGGGATCAGATATGAGATAGTTATCTTTTTTTTCCCACTAACAATTTCTTGAGTTTAAGTCTCTCCAAGATCCTCAATTCTTCTTCCCCTTTTCAAATTTAAAAATATTACAAGAATATATGTCTCTTAAATTTTAATTTGTTTATGCATTGAACTGGAAACAATTCTTAACTCAGTATCATTAACTTGTTAAGGAAAAATCTAATATAATTAATACATTTTAATTTTCAACAATTTGAGACCTCCTCTAGCTAAATTTTGGAGTTGCATGAAGCTTTTTGTGCTTTTACTTTATGTCATTGGCCATGAAAGTGGTAAATCATTAAAAATTGTTCGTATGTTTTTTTTGGCACCTCTTACTGTTATAAATTTTTCATAACAAATTAGAATCTAGTTTCCAAAGAGACCCAATAGAGGTGGGTTATTTTAACGTTTTATCACATTCAAACACAAGCTCCCATTGCCACCTCATCTATTCTTTCTCTAGGCATAGTTCTTCTACCATTCTCTCTCTCTCATTCTTCTACTACCCCACCCTCAGCTTCCATGTCAATTTCTTATACTGTAATCCTCATTCAACATAGAACTATTGTTCCTTCTTCTCCATCAGCCACCAGGAATCATTTACTCATATTTTCTGAGATAAGCAAAACAATCATATGTCCAAATACCAGTTTCTTTCAGTTGTTCTTGTTAGTTTGGCCTTCTTATTCTTTATACTTATCTCATTGTCATTCAAAATATGAATTTCACAAATATTTGAAGTGACTACCTCTTTCAAGGCTGTACTGACATGTAAGATGTGATCCCAGTCTGGGAGTTTATAATGTTGCTATGAGAAAGGGAAAGAAATCAATGCCCATTGACAGTCTCCTATGTGTCACCATCCCTACTCAACATTTGATGTATTTATAATTTGTTGAATCTTGACAACCTGGAGGAAGTAATACCCTCAGTAATCAAGTGAGGATACTGAGTCACAGAGGGGTTAGGTAACTTGCAGTCTACCCCAATTGGGGCATCTTACTCTGGGATACATATTTGTTTTTCTCCAGTCCACATTGGGAGATAAAACAAAGACCTATACATACATAAATACTGTACAAGCTGTAGTGAAATGAGTGTTACATGAGCTTTAATGGCAATGATTCTTGTAGAAGTACAAGTAAGAAAAAAGTTTCTTATAACCAGAATGGTCAAGAATAACTCTGAGGGTAGCATTTGACAGGGACCCTGAAAGAGGAGTAGCACTTGTTAGGTAAAGAGCCAGCTGAGCAAAAGGCCCTCTGTCCACCGGTGGACCACAGGTGTTTATTGGTGTTCAGAGTACTTAGGATATCTGCCCAAAATAAACATAAAAATTTCATTTGTTTTTTGTTTTGTATTCTCCTCTGCATAAATAACATTCATTTATATTTTCTAGCAGGGTGCTTGCTGATTTATTCCAAATACCCATTTTTTAAAAATATATGTAATAGTTACTCTAGAAAGGTATCTGGTGGATGATATATATCTATTTTATTGAGGTTGAGGGCCCTTGGGACCTTCAATGAAGAGCTGGTAGAGCCAACCTCATGCCATTCTCTATTGTTTATGCTAGTCTAGGTTACTGGTAAATTCAGACAGAACCCAGTGACCACTGCCTCACTATTTACCTGAGCCCTTTATCCTACCAAGTTTTGATGAGCCCTGTGAATATGTCAAGGAGTCTCTTCTCTGATTGCTGGATGTGCTGTTAGAAACAAAGAAAGAAAAGATGCAATAGCATGTATGAGAGAGGATTTAGTTAGGAGCCACAAGATAAGGGTTTCTATGCCACCCACTTCCTTCTGTATCTCTTGAAAGGCACCATCTCCTCTTTCCTAATTTCCTCATCTCTAGCCTGAACATAATGATAATGTTCTCATCACTAGAGTTACTTAGCAAAAAAGTATTGCGTACTTCTGACATTTTTAGCCAGGCTGGTATTAGTTCACTAAGCACCTTTATGGAGAAGGTCATTTTCGTAAAACTTGCTTGCCACTCTGAATAGGCCCTGTGTTCCTCTCCTTGGGAAGCACTGGGCTGCACACTTCCTGTGACCTCTATTCATTCGTCAGTGCGCCCTGGCCTTCCTGCCTGTAGAACCTCCCTGCATAGCCACCACCTGGGACTTGCAGAGCACCTTCACCCTCAGCCTTTTGCCTACAGAAAAGTTCTTTCCAGTGGTAGCGAACCCATGGCACTTGTGCAGCAGCCCACTGTTTGTCATCATTGAAAACTCTAGAAGGTTCGCTATCATTTTCAGGCTAACAGTTCAGGGAAAACACATTGGGAATCTTTTCCTTCTTGAAATATATCTGGTGAGTGGAGGCTTCTCTCCCTCTCCTTGCCCTTGCTCTGAGAATACAAGCAAAGCTGCTCAATTTAGGGGAGAGGTTTATTTAACCAGTGATATTTAATAATTTTGTGATTTCCTGGCCAAATGTGCTTAAATGGCTCAATTTATTTATTTGGTTAATAAAAAAAGAAAATCTGGTCAGTGACTTGGAGAAGTGAGTTAAGGTGGCAAACAAGGCCTGGGTTGTATGATGGCTGATAGATCAAAGGGCTAGTAAGAAAAAGTTTTCCCACCACATACCCAGTCACTACCTTAGCATTTCCAGGCTGTTTAGATCTTGTCCTAAGAAGCTGGAAGAATGTCTCTTACTGCTTGAGTTAACAACTTTATGCGCACAATAGGGAATTTTGAAAATATTCTCAATAAAATCTGTAAAAGCCTGTTGCTAATGTGAGTCATTTAGAGATACAACTATCTGGCAAATTATTAGCTCTGTTCCTGAACAATCCCAATCTATACCCAAAAAGATTTGTAGGATTTTGGGGTTTCAAAGTAGAAATTCAGGCTGGATGATTAGGGGCATTCAGGAGCAGAGCTCTAGTTCAGCCTCCCTATGTGTTGTTTGGGCCTATGGACTGTGCAGGGGGTTAATGATAAAGTCATGAATTTAGCACACATGTTTGGCACTATACTGTTCCTTCCCACAATGGGTTGTCTAATTAACAAGAGCACCAGGCCCTTCTCTTTCATACCAGGAGATCTGCCACAAATTTCAGCTTAATCAACTTTCACTCACTTGGTATACATCCAGAGAGTATTGGGGTTTCAGTAATTGCTCAATTGTTAGGGAATTGTTAAATATGTTTTGTGTGGAAGTGAAGTTTCCTGAAATACATTTGCATCATCAGAATCTTAGTTTCTGTTCCTGGGCAATTCTGTCATCTCTTAAGTTTCTGAGTGGCTTTTTCACCCAGTGCTATTTTTTTCCCAGTGCTATTTTTATCCAGCACAGAGGAACAAATTCATAAAAGAAATCTCAATTTGTGCAAGCCTGATATTATGTGTGTAATGACTAGATTCGACAATGAACTGACTTTTGGATTTTAGTGAGTGTTAAATGAATGGATTGGAAACCACTGCTTTTGGAAATGGGCTCCTTCTGTTCTTGTATTCTAAATTTTATATGAGAAGGAAAGTTATTTTGCAGGTATAGTCCTTTTGCCTAGAGGTTGATTTTAATTTACTTGAAATGGTGGTTTCTTTTCCCTCTTTCCATTAAGCATTCAAGTGTAGATTATTGAAAAAAAGAACTGTAGTAAGTATTTAGACCCTTGGTGATTTATAAGTTTTACATTTATATTCAACCTGTAGTAACCTAGTAAGTATTCTTTCTTGGGCATGGAGAAATATTGTCTAAAGTTAAATGAAAATGTCAGTGCTTCGTGAATTTCATGAAGCTTTAGGAAAACAGGAAATCTCTCAGGAATCCCTTGGCCTCCTCCCTTGCCTCCCACTTTTCTCCTTTTCTCTCCTCTCCTCTCCCCTCATCTTCCTTCTCCTTTCCCTCTCTTCTCAGCTCTCTTTTTTGAATGTAAGAAACTAGATAAAATGTTAAAGATAAAAGAGCCTAAATATTCTGGTTTAATTATGAGGCTAACAAGATAGACACATACAGCTGATGCACATCACACACACACACACACACACACACACACACACACTTTAATCTTACCCTGCACACTATCTAGAGACTGTACCTTCTCCATTCTCCATTGGTTCTCTGTGGCTGTTTCATAAAGCAACCGTGGATTCCCTTTACCTTCCCTCCTAGAAATGTGTAGGATTGAAGTGACATTCCGTGTAACCTTAAGAGCAAAAGTTTACATAGATCAATTTTGTTTGATTCCTCGTTAGAAAAATAAGAAAGTTCACATTCTTGTTTACACTGAATTATCATGCAGTCTCCAATTAAGAGTAATGGTCTTAGCAGAAAGAACTTGCAGGTGAATAAAATGGTCCTGGAATTTAGGCCCATGCTCCTAGTAACTAACATTTTCACCTGTCTCATCTTTGTAATGGGTTTAATATTTTATGGATTTTCTGGTCCATAGAAACTGGAAAGAGATAAAGCATTAATGTTTCTTCCATGTATGCATGCAGTTTTCATGATGTGTATATATTACTAAAATTCTCAGATTTTAGAAGTCAAGATTTCTCAAATGCTATCATAAAAGAAAGCTTCACGCTAGAAAACCAATTAAGAAAAAAATGGGGAAAATATCCTAATCCTTTTCCCATTTGATTTTAAAAAATGATTTGAAACTGTCAGAAAAATAAAATTGGAGGTTTTTTTGACAATTGCTAAATAACTGTAGGTCTTAGATTAACCTGTATGTTGTTAGTTTACTGGGTGGATTACTGTTGTCTATTTGTCTCTTTCTGGCCTCCTGGTAAATAGTATATAGAATGAGGCTTCATTCGTGCAGTTATTACAGCTACCTTTTAACTTTCCAAAGATGGATTTGTCACATTTTTTTGTTGTATTAATCAACTGGACTAAGGATTTAGAATACCTTGTTTAACTCATCTCTTGTTTTCTTTCATTTTTTCCCTCCTCATTAAATCTATAACTCAGCTGGACACCTAAAAACAAGATATCTAATTACTCTTCCAGTTACTATGGATGCATAACAAATTATCCCAAAAATTACTGGCATAAAACAATTATTTATTAAGCTCATTGATTCTGTGGGTCAGGAATTCAGGCAGAGCACAGTGGGGACAGCTTGTCTTCTGACTCACAATGTCCTGGGCCTCAGCTAGAAAATTTGAAAGCTGGGGACTGGAATCATTTGAAGTTTACTCCCTGGCATTTTTGGCAGCTGATGCTGACTTAGGCTGAAACCTAGCTTGGAGTGTTGACCAGAACAACTACATGTGACCTCTCCATATGAACTTGGCCTCCTTATTAGATGGTGAGAGAGTGGTGAGCAAAGCTCTATGCTTTTGACTTAGTCACAAAATGTCAATTCTTGCCACTGACTTGTCTGGGATTGAGTAGTTATAATCCTTTCCAAGTACTGGGGAAGGGAAAATAGACTGTCTTTTCATGGAGAGTGAAATGATTCTGAAAGACGTGTACGACTTCAATTATTGCCATACTGTTTTCTGAAAAATATGATCTACTACAATTACCTTCCCAACAATATTGAGAAATTGTAAAATATATTCTGCTAAGTAATTTTTCAAAGCAAAAACAACACCTGTTAAGTGCATAACTTACTTCTCTTTACTAAGGAGGCCTACTTCTCTTGGATGGGAAGAAACAGGAAATAGTTTGTAAGCAGAGATTTATCTGTAACAGCTTAACTAGATGGCTTGTTTATTCTAAAGTAATATCCCGAAATTAAATACAAATACCAAAACCACACTGCAAGAAATGAAATTTAAATGTTTTTAGATGAATATTTCTGTTGGATTATTCAGGATCTCTGTAGTACTCTTAGGGACTAGATGTTCTAATTGCACATTTCTCTTCTAGTTCCCCAGAGTTAAAGATGGTAGTGGTGATGATATTTTCAAAGAAAAGGATTATAGTGACCACATCCCACCTCTAGTCAGGATTATAACCATCTGCTAACTCTTGGGAGTGTTCAATGGAATCAGAAACAATCTTTGGATCATTGATTCATTCACTCATGCTTTCATCTAATGAACTCCTAATTTGTCCAGTATTTATCATGAAAAGGTATGCTAATTGTTATTTGTTCTTTCAAATACACAGGCTAATGATAAGCAGTATGTACATGGCCCTGGGTTTGATTCTCAGTAGCAAGGAAAAAAAGCAGTGTCTTCTTTTAATAGTATAATAATTGATACCATTTGTTGAGCATTTCGTATATGTCTGGCATTGTGCTAGAGCTTTACATATAATGTTCATCCTTATAGTATGAAGAAAGGCAGACATGAATTTCACCCATTTTACAGTTGAGTAAACAATTTGCTTCCTTAGGTTTGTAGAGCTAGTTGGTAAAACATCTTGGTATCGTACTATTCTTAGTTGGACTGGAAACATCTGATTTTCCTGAAATGCTACCCTGCTTCTTTCAAGAACTAGTCTTAGTGGAGAGAAAGACATTTATAAATGGTTGTAACATAAGGTGAAACTTGTTAAGTACCATTATCAAATTATCCCCAAATTCACTAACATAAAAGAAAATTTGTTTGAGAATTTGGAAAGCATACTCTGGAATAATTAGGGGAGAGCCTTGTGGAAGTGGTAGCATTTGAATTAGATCTTCACAAACTAATAAAGCTTTCATATGTGGAGGTGAGAATAAAAAACATAGTTCAAATGTTGTAAGAATGTAGCTAGAGAGGAGAAAGCATGGAGACATTTGGGAATGGCTCATCATACCCATTACAAGAATCCATGTGGGAGGATTAATGGGTTCGAATGCTGGAAATATTAGTTCAGTCCTTATCAGAGAAGCCCATTTATGGTAGCAAATGGGAGCAATTGAAGATGTTTGATTTGGGGAGTGAGATGGGCAGCATGGGGAAACAGGAAGAGGAATCCAGCAGGGCTACCCAGGATTGGAAGGGTTTGAAGACAGAGATGCTAGGAGGTTTGCAATAGTGTAGGAGATACTGTTGAGGGCAAGATGGGGTTGGTGACGAGCTATAAAGAGTGAGTGAAATGTGTTGACATTTCTATAAAAAGCTAACTGCAAGTCTGAAGCAAAGAGATGAGCCATTTGTTATTATATCTATGCTTCCCACCAACTGACCCATTGCTTAATTAAAGTATATTTATTTGGCTCTTCCCTTGAATTAGCATTTTTTTACTTTATTAAGTCATACTTTCCAGGGGCCCTCCTGAGCACCTGTATCTAATGTGGAAATGTGTTTTCATGGCTCCTATTGAGACTGTTCTGCATTTAGAAGTTCATTTTCTATTCTGTTTATTTCAATTAAATGCTTTGCTATAGACTTCTTACAAGTCATACCCCCTGAATACAAAGTCAGAAAATAATACAAGCTGCACCGAAAGTGCTGAATTGCTAGTCAGTGTTGTTAGTAGTGAGAGGCACAAAAGGTTAACAGTGCATATTGTGAGTAATTTGGTAGAAGAGGTTTATCCAATTTTGCCCTTGAAATGGTTCCGATGTTTTTTTTTTTAAAAAAGAAATGATGTGCCTGGCTCTTTCTGTTAACATTTCCCTGTCCCTGTGCCCCTCAAGGTAGGTCTGTGCACATGGAGAGGTTAATATTAATATTGCCTTTTTACAGCTAAATTATCTGGCTCTAGAACCATTCACAGATTCTATTAAAGACCCCTATGGAGGATTGCTTCTTCAAATAGGCATTTTAATTCACCTGGGTACAATAAGGTGTTACCTTCCTTTCATTAATAAAATGGGAACTCATAAAGAAAACCAGATTATCTTGAATTTATGATCAAGTAATTTTGTTTCTCTTAGCCTGGATAATAATTGTGAAACATCATTTTCCCCTTCTTTCCTTTTCCCTTCATATACTTTGACATTCTTAATTTCTCATGTTTATTTATCTTTTTTATTTTAATTTGACAGGGAAAGCTATCTAGGACCCCAGGAGGCAAATGCTGTGACTCAAGAATTGGTCCTTTCCATCTTCAATTTAATGAAATAATAAGCCAGTAATTGATTTATATTTATATTTACATTTGCCTTACAAACTCTGGGATTTTTGTCACCTTTATTGTAATTCTGTTAGTCACTAAATTACTTCCAATGAACTCTATTTTCTCCTTATCTACCCAGTGACTGAAGTCTTTTATCTTTGTCTAGGGGGTTTGTTCTTTTCTCTAGTTTTCCATGCCATTTTTTAACCTCAAATTTTAGTTTTCATTGAAAATCATTATTGATTTTTTCACCTGTTTATTAACAGATAATTTGCTGAAAACAATATGGCTTTGTGTCTTTTTACTTTTTCACACAATCACATCGCAGGTGTTCTAAAAGAAACGCACTGCAGGTGTTATTAACAATTTGGGACACATATCACAATTGGAAAGTAAGCAAGCTAGGCTTCTGAGCATTTCGCTTGACTTTGACAAACCTTTTCACCCAAATCATAATATCCCTGGGCTGTCCTACATTCACTTGTTGCTTTACCTGTGTTTATTAAGGGCTATATATTTTCCAATAATAACCCGAGGATTAGATATTGCTTATTAGAAGGAAAATCAAGGAAAGAAGAATCTGTTAGATGCAGGCAAATGATATCAGAAATAAAAGCTAATATAACCTGATATTTTAGGAAGATACAAAACACTGAAATATTTGTAACTGTATTAACACTGGTCAGTGTCATCTCTGGAGTGTCTACCATGTGTCAGACACTCGGGTGCTTTTCTGTATATTATTTAGCTTAATTCCACAAGTGAAGTATCAACATTTTCTAGATTAGCAAATTCAGACCAAGGTGTAAAACTGCCATAGCTAGAAAGTGGCACCATCAGAATCGTCCCTGGTCTGTCTGACTCCCAAATCTGTATGTCATTGTTTCGCATGCTGCCTCTGTGTGCCACAGGATGTGATGATCTCTAGGCTTCCAAATTCTGTGGCTTCTACTTAAGGAAGAAAAGAAGAGAGAAGAAAAGAAAATGAAGGAAAAGAAAAGAATGTAATGTGTCTTGAAAAAATTCCATCAAAATAAAAAATACTTTTGAGGTGTTAGAAAATGACCAAATGACCACTGAAGCTATTTGAAAAACTGTTTATGTGGAACACCTGAGTACATGGTGAGGCGAGATAAATTATTTTAGCATAATCCTGACATTCCACTTTCAGGATACTTGACTCTTAGATTGGGTTTTCCTTAAAAAAAAAAAAAAGGCACCATGAGATAACAGCATTCATTCATGCATTCATTCACTTCATCTTACAAACATTGAATGACTTATGTGCAGAAAAATCTTGGCTCTTGAGAATTCTATGAGATCGTGAAAACAAAATAAAACCCGAAAAGCTTTAAAAATTTAATTTTGGTATTATTTAGGTAAATGTATGATGCAGCAGCATCTGCCACCTTCCTTCCACATCATCCTACAGGTTGTCAGCAGTTAGTGTTTTCTAAACTTTAATTTGATGGTGTCCTTTCCTGGTTTCAAACCTCTGACAACAGTGTTGCCTATTAACTGACTCTTGGATCTTTAGAGTGTTGCCTTTCTGCCTTTTCTGCCTCTTCTGGGGCTGTCCTACCCACTGCAGGTGTTCAGCCTTGTCTTGCTCATCTCTCCCCCACAATATACACGGCAGGCACTTTTTCATCCCCATGCCTGTCCTATAGCTGCTTCCTCCTGGGTGCACCCTGTTCTCTTTTATCCACAGGCAAGTCTCTTCCTTCTTGAGGATCCAACTCAAATGGCATTCCTCTCTTACCATTTTTTTCTGACAACTTGCTCCTCTCTAGCAGGCCAGAAAAAAAGTTCATCTTCCCATAGCACTTCATGTTACAGCATTTTATATTAACACAATGTAATTTAAAATTATTGTTACTCAGTTATCCCTGAGTAGTTTAAAAATCCTTCTAGAACATGACTATCTTATTTATTTTCATCTCTTTGGTCCCACGAAGCTGACATACAAATAGTCATCTATAAAGGTTGAGTGAAAAGCATAGATCAAAAGGAAGTGTGTAGGTAAGTGCTATGGTCAAAGGGACAATTTTTTCAGGAGTAATGGGAAGCTTTACAGAACAGATCTTATGTGAAGGTCAAAGAGTAAGAGTTCCATAAACAGCTAAATGTAAGGAACAGAATGAGTTGGGGGAAGGCTTCATGAACAGGGAGAACCGGGTGTAAGAAGTGCGTAGCCTGCTTGGAGATTGTCAATTATCTCACATCTAGAGTTTGCCATGTACAAAAATGGTGATGAGGCAACACAAGTGGCCTGCCGTGGTGGGGAAGGAGATGTGGTGATTTCACTCTGCCATGGGGATGTTTGTGGAGCCACTGCAGGTATGGCTGTCACCTGGGTGGACAAGACTATACTCAGAGGGTTACAGAGAAGACAGTGGACCAGCTTAGTGTACAGACAAAGCCTACCAAAGATGGTGATGCAGGGAGGCACAGGCCTAAGACTCTTAGGGCTGAACCAGAAATATTTGGCTCAGCTTGCTCCTTAGGGTCTTACTACACATGTTTCTGACACCTACTGTCTGCTTGGATCTCCTATGACCTGATTTTCTTGTTCTTTCAGCTCTGGCTATCCTGGTCTCTTTGCTATTCTTGGAGCTGTTAAAGAAAATCCCACTTCGGGAACTCTGCCCTTTCTGCTTCCTCTGCCTGAACATATTCCCTCCCGCCTCCTATGCAGAGCCTCTCCCCCCGTCCCATCTTAAATAGCATCCCTCTCTGTTGCTTTCTCACATTTTACTCTGCTTTAGTTCCTTCGTACTCCTTACTGCCATATTACATTACTTGTGTCTATTTTTTACCATCGGGTTCCCCTATTCAGAGCATAAACTCCATGAGATTAAACACTGTATTTTGTTCTCTTTTGTTTCCTAACACCTAAAATTATATCTGGCATATACACATGTGTGTGTACTTAATTGTTTAGTAGTGACTGAATGCACAAATCCCTTTGGTTCCTCTCCAAATTTTTCTGTTATCATAGGGGCAGCCTCTAGGCCAGTATAGGCATACTTTCTCACCACAGAGCTTAGAAAACTAAAATAGCATTTGCCTAGCATCATAGTATATTAGAGGAGATTTGAGGATGTCTTTATGGTGCTTTGTGATAAAAAGGGTAATATATTATTTCATTAGAGTAAGAAAATAACATCAAATATCAGAAAACATTAAGTATTGGATTTTCATGAAAATTCCTGTATAAAAATTTGTAGCAAAATGTTATAGCTGCCATTGCCTTCTGGCCTAGCTGTAACCTGTTTGCCAGTACCAGGAGGTATTGGCTCTCTATTATAGTCCTTTTCCGTTCTGTCTGGATTTGAGATTTTTCCCTCAATCTCAGGACAGAACTTGTTGACAGCGTATTGACCATACCTGCATCCCACACCCTCCTTGTCCACTCTAGGAACCCGGCCCAGTTTCGCTGGGGCAATTAGCAGGACTGTGACCCTTTTTATAATGTCAAGGACACATATTATGAATTGGCTGTGTTCGATAGCATGGTAAAATAGTAAGAAAGGAATGCTTGTGAAAGTTTGGCTTGTTGGAGGCCTCCTTGCTTAACCGCAGCTGAGCAGCACCATCTGGTTGGGAACAGCCAATTTGTTGTTTGTTTTACACTGAGTTTATTAAAGTTACCCAAGGGAGAGAAGGAAGGGCTTTATTTGGAAGCTTGTTTCCTTGAAAACTTGCATGATTTAGTGGAAGGAATACTAGAAAAGTCTTCAGGATACCAGGTTCTAGTCTCATCCATGGCCTCAGCTGTCTGATCTTGTAATGTGGATTCCTCTGAGCTTTGGTGACCTCAGATGCAGAATGGGAATAATGTCTTTCCTGTCTGTCCCAGAACTGTTGTGAAAATTGCATCAAGCCATGTAACCGCAAGCTGCAAGTGCACTTTATAACTTAACATGTTAAGTGAGTATTGTTAATCAGTTTTAAGTTATTTAAATCAGTTTCCACATCAAACTCTCATAGCTAGAGTTCTACTAAGTAAAAATCAGATTTCTCATTGTAGACCATCCCATTGGGGTTGACATGAAGGTAATTCTTGTGTATGTGAGCACACATGGAGAGTCAGGCCCTAAAAGCATTGGTCTAGGCTTCTTTATCTGGAAGCTTCTAAAGCACTGCATCTGTTATCCATGAAAAATAGTCGTGTGTAAGGTACACGCTCCTATTTAGACCTGACAAGTTGTTGAGTTATGTATTCCTAAAAGGAACTCATTGGCATCGAGACTTGTCTACAAGCATTGAAATGAAGATAGAATTATACAGAGGTTAACAAAAATCTTATTAAAAATATCAGTGATCCTCTTGAGACTATGTGCACATGCTTCTATTTTCTTCTAAAATTTTAGAAGAAATATAACCCAAATTGTTTGTTCTCTTGGTACAGACTAGGCACAAGTGAAAACTTAACTGTTAATTAACTTAACTGTTCTCAAAAGCTCTATATTTTCCAAAAGTAAAATGATCTTAGATTTAATTCTCAGTGACAAGGTATTCCAGTTAAAACTCATGAGATAACTTTGTTGTAATTGGAGCATCAAAGTATTAAAATATGCTCCCTATTTTAAGCATTGTATTGCTCATTAATTTTCATCATTTTGATAACCACATTGTTGAGTGGTTGTTTGCTCTGGAAATTCCTTGTTTCAGTATCTCAGTGTCTCTATATGTGTTAGGGATATTTTTTGTCCTTTTTTTCCCCTTAATCTGTTGCACAAGCATTGAAAAATGTGTTTTAAAAATTATTTTAAATTACTCACATTTTTATTTAAACACAAATATTTTCAACTTGGTGTTTTCAGTCTCAGGTGAAGAGTGTAAGAGAGACTGTAGAAAACATTACTTTTGGAGAAAGCAGCTATTTTGGATCCACAGATTGAAAATCAGATTTTTCCTAGGATTTTGTAGCATATGGAAATTGACATTGTCTGAAATGTGGAGACACCAAAATAGAAAGTGAGGCCAGATTTATTTTCCCTCTTAGTAATCTGGCTCAATTACCTTGAATGAACTAGTCTTTAGAAAATTATTTTCTTAAACTAAGAGTTAAAATCATTATAGAAAATATGAAAATTTCAGAAATATATAAATAAAATAAAATTAAATGAGTAACTCTGCACCCAGATATAACTACTGTTGATGTTTTAATATATTTCCGTCTGGCATTTTTTAACTTCTACTCAACACTATATGTGTTTAAACATCAAGCCTTGATTAGTTCATACTCAACCAAAATTTTGTTTTTACGTCTCTCATGACATTATGCACTTGTCAATTGAATAGGCCCCCAAAACCATTAAATGTTGAATAGTACATTAAAAGGGTGTATAAATGTTCATTATATGGACATGCTTTAATTAATTTTATTATTCTATTATCACTGAATAGGGACAATTTTACTATTGATAACCTATTAATGAACATAAAAATTCCCACATAAAAATTGGTTTTTTTGTAATTATTTCCTTGTAGCCATCAAAAATACTTTGTGTTTTTGTTATCATATTGGATCTTTTTCTATATCTAAGATATTAACCTTTATGAAGGCAAATTTTCAGTCATTAGTTTGAATGTTAGCAACATTAGTTTCCCTTAGAAACACTAATTAGAATATTTTTCAAATGTTTCTTAGCTATTCTTTATTCAATAAATATTTAAGGACTTCCTCCTTTGGGCTAAGGGTGCTAGGCAAGATAGATAAATTCTCTCTTCTCACCAGACACAGATAAGTCTAGGAAAGATCTTTTATTTATTTTTAAACTCAACTCTAAAATCATTTTGTAAGTTCAGAAAAAATGAAGAGATTTTAATTATAATGCCCCAAATCTTTGAAATACAGAAGAGCTAACATTCTTATATATATATATATTTTTTGGTACCAGGGATTGAACTCAGGACCTTGCGCCTTCGAGGCAGGTGGCAGAACCACTGAGCTAACTCCCCGGCCCTAGAAGAGCTAACATTCTTAGAAAACTTAGTGTTCTATGTCTGATACACAAAAAGGCCTATTTAGATATTCTTTTATGACTTTCCGTGGAGATATGTAGTAGTCGTCATATGTCCCTGCATATTTTTCCTAATGACAGTTCTCCCTGGGTAGTTTCTGTTTCTCTTTTCATGTTTCTGTTATTGTAGATATCGAAGATTGTTCATTTTTTGTGTATATAAATTATATTTGGCCATTTCCTAGATCTGTTTTTAGTTTTTCTAAGAGATAGATACTGCTTCGAAGCTGAGAGGCACTACCAACTCTGTGAAGTTGGGCAACTTATGCAAATCTTGGCTCTTGCTTCCCACGAGAGTGTGAGAACACAGCTATCTCATTCAGTTACTAAGGTTTAATGAGGTACATACTGAAGATGTTAGCTTCATTCTGGGACATAACAGCATGTTAATAAGCATTCAATAAGTGGCAGATTGTTATTGTCACTTCCTTAAATTCTTTGAATCACTTAGTGCTTTATTTTAATTTAGCCTAATGCCTTCCACTGTAATTAATAGTTTCCCTTTGTAAATTTAGATAAAAGTTCATTAAAAGAATAAATTTTATTGTTAATATTATTATTGTTATTATCATAACTACATAGCAGATTTTATGTATCATGATTCTTTTTTCCAGTTATTTTTTGTATTTTAACTTTTCTATGTTCAATATTACAGTTGAACACCTTGGTTTATTTTTGTTACAATTGTGAGATATTGGAGGATATCTTTTTGTTTTTAATCTTTGTGTTCTTTTGTGTTTGCTATGTTTTATAAGCAGCATATATTAAAAATTATTTGCCCTGGGGTGGCAGTGCTGTTGCTTAGTGTGCATGGGCCCTGGGCTTAGTCCCCAGCATGCCAAAAACAACAAAAAATACTTTGTCCTAATGTAAAATTTTAGGTTGTTTTTCCAAAGTACTTCCGCTAATTAATATTCTCTGTTATATAGTTGATATATTTGATATTATGTCTCAGATTTGGGAGAAATGTTTGTATCCCCTGGCTTTTTTTCTCCTATTGACTTTTGAATTATTTATTATTCCTTTTATTTTGTTTCTACTTTCTTTCTCCTTTCTGATTTTTTCTCACCAAAGTTACTCACAAGTTCTATATTTGTTTTTAATATAAGTATCTATCTTCATATTAAAATAAATCTTCTTAAACCTGTACTTCTCTAATTATCAATATAGAGAAAACCTGATTTTGATTAATCATTTACCTCTTTATTACTTTCTTCCCTTTAGTCATTTCCAATAGGTGTTAATATAATCTAGGATATTAAATCCAAATAACAAATGTTGAATAATGATTTCTTCCAAATATGATGGTTCTCTTGCAAGAATAGTTTTAAAAATTATTGAGTCATCTTCGTAATTATACTTGAAAAATTTTAGGTTTAACTTTGTGTTTACCATCATTTATTTTACAACAGTACTTTGCTGTTTTCCTTTTTAACAAGTTTGAGTTTTCTGTTAGATTTTATATCTTTGAATAATATTTTTAAAGAAAAGTATTTGTAAATTATGTACTATTTGAGTCCTTGTGTATCCAAGAATATATTTTGATGGCCCTTGTACCACAATTGTTTTTATACAAAATTCTGGAGTCACAAATATTTACGCACAAAATTGTGTAGATATTGTTTCACCGTCACCTAGGATCAATGCAGCCCAGAAAAAGTTTAAGGAGAGTTTTACTTTTTTACTCTGTTAAGTAACCTTTCTGTTTCAGGTACAAATAGGATTTTGACATATTTTTACCCTCTGACATGCTTTTGTTTCAGTTGTATTAGGCTGGTTTTCCATTCTCTGTCTTCTATAGCCTTTCTCTCATGACATTTTGTTTTTGCTATTCTTTTTCCTCTAACCTCTGCCAGTGAACCTTTTACTGGTTTGTATGTTTCTGACCCATTTTTTTCAGAATAATATATGTGTTACTTCTTGAGAGCTTGTTTGGAGATTCTAGCAGGGGAGAATAGCTACTTGTATACCTTCAACTACAGAACAGTCTTCTTCTATTATGGAAAGTTATCTTCTTGGACCATGCATGTAGCTTCAGGAGGGACTCACATGGAACAGTGAGGGAGGAAGGAGACAACTACCTAGTCAGCAGGTTCAGCCAAATCAACCCTGGCTTTCGGTATAGCCAGATATACTGGCTGACAGGTGTGGCCGCCAGATCTTCCTGACATCCTATGTGTTACTTCTTTATCACAGATTTGTTTATAATAGTAGAATTCTAGATTCTTTTCATTTTTTTACCTTCCTCTTTATCACCTGCACATTTATCTCAACTACCTCTTTTCACGAACTACTTTGTTTCTTGATAATTTCGTTATTCTCTCTTTTTGAGGGAAAATTGTCTTAAATTTTATTGAGAAAACTACGAAGATCCTTTCTCCTCTCTACCCCTTTAGTTAAGGAAAATGTTTCTGTGTATGTGCTTTTGCTTTGCTTCTAATGGGCTGTTGTCCTCTGCTTTTAGGTCAGAGAATCTTTCTATAAACAGTTTTTGGTTGGTTAGCTATTCCAACCATGAGGAATTATTGGTTATGTGTGGCCAGAAGTTGGTCCATGCTGGGCTGTTGGATTCTTCATGGAACTTCACACTGTTTTCTTTGTTTTTAGAATCTTCTCAGATTTGTAGCTGACAATCAAATGTCCCGTGTTAACCAATCATCCATGAAGTCACAGTCTTTTGAATTGGGGAAAGATTTTTCTATTCTATTTTGGTCATCTCTCTTCGAATCATTTTAACCATCATTTGGATTTTTCTCAT
The DNA here is from genome assembly GCF_000247695.1 of Heterocephalus glaber. The sequence goes on along the minus strand of NW_004624833.1, from coordinate 3,119,047 downwards.
TCCAGAAGTAATGTGTAAAATTTGTAATCTCTAAACAGCATCTCTTCCAGGGCTCTTCTTGACTCAGATACTTCTATCTCAGATTCAGTGTATCACTGTCTGTTCTACTCATGTGTATGGTGCCCTGTTAAAATGATAGTCTAGAAAAGAGCATACAAGAGGGCGGGTATGACAGGTTGAGAATGGGTGGTACAGTGACGATGGATCAGCTCTGGTTATCTCATGAAGCAGTCCCTTAGTTCTTGGTTCTGTGGCCAGCAAGGCCCGCATGTTGCTGGGAAGGGAGTACAGAGTAGAGATGAGCAGAGCCTCTGCGTTACCCCATAATCTCCCTACCTTGTTTCAAGGCTTCATTCATTCTTTGATTATATAAAATTTCTCCTGGAGTATGTCAGATTATTCTCTGATGTTTTAAGAGTATGAAGACAGGAAGGATCATATACCCCAGTATCCTCTATAATAATACAGATGCAGTACCTAGAGAAAGTAGTTAATAGAAAACCAAACCCAAGGTTTCTCTGAGATTGAGAGGTAGAAATCTCACTGCTATTCATGAAAACACTAGGTACAATTTTTATGTTTATATTAAAACATCTATTAAACTTATGCATAATGAATAAGAAGGATGTATAAGGAAAATTTCCAGAGAATGCTAGGAAGCCAAGGATCAGAGAGTTTGAGTCAGCTGAAATTATTTAAAAGATCTTTACAATTCCATCTATTAACCTGATTATTCCCTAAGTAAAATATTCTGTTCATTGTGGTCTCAGCTGTGTATTGAGACTAACATTTTAGGAAAACTGTCTTTCGACACTCAAGTTTTGATTACCCTGAGGGAGATATCTTTGAAGATATTTCTCATTCGTGCATGCAGCTTTTGAATTCACATTCTTGTCCCTGTTTAGAATAGTGCAGCTGCTTCTACAAGTGCAAGAAACTTTCATACTTATAGCAAGGACTGTCACTGTCATTTTATGACATACTGAATCTAATGATTGTTATTTGTTTCTGAAATAATTAAGTATCGCCTGCTGTTATACATCTTCTGTTTAGGCTCCTTTTCAAAGTATATTTGGAGCCACTGTATTTCATCCTTTGGCTCCCTGCCTGGCACCTTAGTTTCTTCCAACCTGGAGATGGGCCACACTTAATTGGAGGAAACAGAGAGCCAAGTCCAGAACCAGGAGGAAGATGTAAGGTGTGGTATATACTTAAGGATTGGTATCCAGAACCAAAGAGTCAGGAATTACTTCACTCTTGGTTTACCTGTATTAGTCCACCCCAGTTGCTCAGAGTTAAAGAACAAGAAGTTAGTTGCAGAGCATTAAGGGTTGGAAGGACTGTTCAGGGTTTACTCAGAGAGCTGGGCACAGAGAGCAGGATGGGTGCCCCAGAAGACGTAAGAAATCCGGTCAAGATAGGCAGTCTCTAACTATGGCAGGCCATTAAAGCTTTAGACTTTTGGACGAATCACTTTGAAAGTTCTGTATTTGACAGAAGTATTTTATTTTGGAGTCAATAACCTTATGATTAAAATTAGTTCTTTGTTCAGTAGGAGTGCTGGCTGAACACTTTATAGTTGCAAACGCTCTCCCATTTATTCTGAATTAGCTTATTCGCACTTTAATGGATAAAAATTTCCATTTTAGGTTTTTATATATGATTATGCATTGCAGTTAAAGCCTCTTTTTGGGAAAGGTTTTACAATGTGATTTTATTTGTTTGCTAGTAAAATTTATTACCATAATACTTTTACCATCCTCATTTAATCTTCAGACTTCTCTTTTAAAAAAAAGTCAGTTCACCATTATGATAGCTACTAGGGCCGGGGATTTAGCTCAGTGGTTCCACCACCTGCCTCGCAAGCGCGAGGTCCTGAGTTCGATCCCCGGTACCAAAAAAAAAATAAAATAAAAATATTTTTAAAATTTTGAGACAGGGTCTCTCTATGTTGCCCAAGTTGGCCTCGAACCTGTGTGATCCTCCTACTTCAATTTCCAGAGAGCTGGGATTACCAGCATGGTGCCACCACACTTAGCTTGGTTCATTTCTTTGTGAGTTATTCTGTTATATTTTTAGTACAAATATGCATTTCTGAAACAAAGTATTTCCAGGGGGCATACTGGAAAATAGGCACCTCTTACATACAATGTCTAATTGAATATTCCTTTTATGTATATCTTATATGTAGACATCTCTGAATTCATTTTAAAATTTAAGATATTTCTGAAAAGTCCTGAAATAAAGAATATAGTCCATTTCTATTTCTTTCTAGCACCTCATATTAAGACCCATTTAGTTGTTGGTGTTCTTACCTTTAGACATATCATCATTCACATATGTATGTGCATTTTTTGTTTTAATACTCAGTGCATGACAATTTAAAGTCCAGTGGTGGTGAACTTATGGCATATTATTGGGTTTTTCTTTTAAGACAAAAGATTTTAATCTAAGAGTCTTCTTTCTAAACTAAAACCTCAGTGTTCAGGTTTAATTGTGGTGTTGGCACTTTGTGATAAACAAGTAGGTTTTGGGTTGCAGTTGGGTCACTCAGTCTCTAAAAGGTTCTCCATCATTTGTTTAAACCCTTATGACTGAAGTTATCACTGAACCTTTTGTGGGTCAAATATTTTCCTCGGACCGAAGTGCTTCTACAAAAACCTACTGTAAAATGTGGTAAGGATAATCTAGCAAAACTGGGTACATCACCATTGACTACTTAATCACAGATTGTTCAGGATACTGCATGTTAATTTAAATTTTTAGTTCTTTAGAACTTTTTGTTCTAAAATGATTGCTCAATCTGTTATGTCATAGAATTGGCCTTAAAGAAAGCAAGAATTGTAATTTAAGTAATACTATCTGGGCAAAGTACATTTTTTTACATTCCATGTAATAAAAAGCTTCTCAATTCTTAAAAAATGATTAATTTTTATTTTCATGTTATTAATACACAGCAGGTGTTTTAAACTCAAATTTGTATGATTGTGCTTGAAGATACAGTTAATATGAAAGGTGCTATAAAAATAAAGTTGAATTTTATGTACTACTGCAATTCATATATACATACACAAATCATCAGTCCAAATTCATATTCCTCTAAAAATATTTGTAAATGTTACTCTAAATACACATTTGGTAGATTCATTATTGAATCTTTATATAAAATTCATCTTCTATATGCTGTTCAGAATCTTTAGAATTCTTCAACATGTCTTAATAATTGTGTTTGAGTAATGTTTTACATTTATAGGAGTTTTAAAAAGGCAGGTGCAATGTGACATATCAGAAGAAGCAAATTAAACTCTTGTAAAGCACAGCTGGAATGCTAAAAATGCGTATTTGTAATTTAAATATGTGACACCATCACACTGTAAAATCAGTTCATAATTAGAAAACATCTGTTTTTTCCAATATGATGCCTAATAGTATATTTAAATAATTTAGAATGCAATAAAAAAAGAGTCAAGGAACAATAAGTGATTCATGGACATTTCTTTCCTTTTGTCTGATGCCCTCTGTGAGATCTTGGAGTAATGTATCATTTGAAGCTACTTTTTGCATCCAGCATAAACATGAATGAGGAAATGCATGTGCCAGACATATGTGCTGTTGTGACCTTATTGTGTCAGCCAAAATAAATAAATAAATAAAACCAGGTTGTGTAGGTTGTGGTGTTAAGGAGGATTTACATGCTTTTATTTCTCTCACTTTTTTTTTTTTAAATCAAAAGACACTGAAACAAATACAAGTTGATTATTTTCACAGGAAATTTATGTAAATGTATGGCAAATACAGGGGAGCTGTTGAGTTGTATGAATTCTGGAAATATACTTGAGCCAGGTAAAATATTGAGTTAAAACTTATCAGGATCAATTCTAGTTTAGCTAATAAAGTTTGAACAAAACCACAATTTCTCAAATGAAGTTAACATGGTAGATTAGCCACACATCTGTCATCAATGTTCACATAGGAACGTATTCATATGTATGTGATGAAAACTCAAATGGGTATTTTTATTCTAAGTGAAGTGTGCACACTGAATAGTCTCTTGGTTTATTGGCAATAAATCATGTAACGTTAAAAAAAAAACTGTAGAAGTATTTGTTTTAGATATGAACAAACCAAATGTGGCTTAGAGGGTTCTGTTTTTGGTATTACTGTCCTGTGTCTGGAAAGTTTGGAAATCCAAAAATAAATAAATAAAATTAAAACAAAATAAAACCTTTGCAGCAGCAAGAAAATAAAATAGTCAGAAATACAGGTCAAGGGCACTTTTTAAACTTAGTAACCAAGATGTAGTGAGGAAATTAAATGCAGCAAGACCAGGGTGACAAGGAACTTTGCTGGGGGCTGAGGGAAGTACTATAATATGTGATGAGCTTACCTTTCTATTTTAAATGCAGTTTTATCACTTTCCTTCTTGGGTTGGGGGAGGAGGTGAAAATTCACTTTTTTTCCGGGTTAGAGTACACAAAGTTAATCTGCTCCCATTTATATTCATCTACTTTAAATCGCCTTTTATCCACCTTTGCTGCCGCAGCCCACCACTCGCCATTCATCAGTTTATGCATTGTGCGCCAGGGCAAATAATGACAGAATATCTAGCTAAAGAAGGGGTACTTAATCAGCAATCAAGATTCAATTTGTTTTAATTTTAGCAGGTGTTTGTGAGGTACATTGATGGGAGAGATAATATGTGCTGCTTTCATTAGCTCTCTTGTTTTTGTGCTTGAACATTTAAGAGCCAGATGTTCGGAGGTGAGCTGATCAGAATATTAAGTCTCCAGAGGTTGGTTTCCATAGTGTTTTACATTCCTTTCTTTATCTCCCTCCGTTCACCCTGAGCTCTGAGGTGCAAGTGCTGGCAATGACAGGCTCCGTCTCCACATTGTGTTCAACTAAGACTTTAAATTAGTGGCTAATTCTTGGTATAAAATACTTTAGTTTAATAATCTGTCATTAATTCTTGGACTCTGGGTCAGCCTCATTCCTCATTCACAACTCTTTCAGCTGATAATCTATTTTAGAAATTATTTGTGTAGCAGCTGGTATTTCATCAGGATATTTTCCTGATGCAAAAACACACGAATCATATAAGCAGCAAAGGTAATGACCCTATCATCTTGTTAAATCAATATCCAAACTTGATCAGTGCTCTGTCATCAACTAGTCAAAACAAGACAGTGATGATGGCATCCTAGCATGAACAATAACAGTGGGGCCATTCAAAATTGATGGCTTTGCTGAGTTTGAAAGTTATTACGTACTATAGGAAGAGTGAATATTCATACATGAAATTATTTTATAGTGTTATATAAGATTACTATGTTGCAGTTTGCATTAGACTATTAATAGGATTTGGAGAAGATCTAATCAGTGTAAGGTTTCCTTTTACAATTTTTAATTCAATTGATTTTAATTTTATTTAATACCTTTTCTAGTTACATTTTGACTAGATATATACATGATTTAAAGAAAAAAATTTGGTTCTTTCAAATATTGGGAGCACAAATTCCTTTTTTGCTGAAAAACAAACCTAACAATGAAGGGTTAATTGAACTGGCATTCGCAAGAAGATGTTTTCTCCCACTATTAATTGTTCTCTGTTTACTTTGATGTTCAAGAATTGTACTGTTTTACAAGCATATTTTCTTAATTGTGTCACCTTGTACTATAAGTATGTCAGAGGAGAAACATTTGCAAGTGATTAGATATGGACCTATGTGTCACCAAATGTATGAGGTACATACCCTTATAGGATATAATTGTGATCTTTTAATATGCGGCCATTGACCCAGACTTGTTATTATCTATTATAGTTTATAATAATGTATCTCTTTATGATTAAATGATGATGCCCGGCAGAACACTATGATTAGCATTTCAGTTATTTATAGATTATGTCAGAGCAGTAATAAACATAAAATGCTGTTAATGTGTGGCTAATGAAATCTGGACATGAACAAGTTTATGAATTGATATAATTCATTTGAGTGTTCTAACTGAGCTGCTGGTTCTCGTCATAATTCAAAAGCTTAGCAGGGTTCACCGATTAGGTGGTAGACTAATTTGCTACAAAAAGTCAATGGGTTTTCATCGTCTTGGGCCATCATGCCCAGCATGGCTGATTGCATAAGGACTATACAAAGTAATTCTCATAAATATATTTATTAAGCTTAATATGTTTTGTGAGGATAGGACAGAATCCACTATTACCCAACATATGTAGAACAAAAATCATAATGTTAATTAGATAGCAAAAAAGATATGTACAGTGAAATCATGAGAGGCTGGAGAATTACTTGATTATTAAGGGAGTTAAAAAGGGGTGATTCAGGAACAAATGCTGATGAAGGCTGCAAAATGAGGGTGACTTGTTTCTCTTGGGAACTTCAGCAAATATATATTAAATGCAGTGTGACTAGTGATGACTGGAAGTTTCAAGTAGCATACATTCGACCTCAAGTTCTTCATACTAGCTTCCTCTCTGTTGCTAAGTTTGAATTTCCAAGGAAAGGTATTAGTTTGAGCTTGGTCTAATGATGTTAATTCATTTATTGGAAGGGTCTGTTTTTAAAACAAATGTGAAAGCATGATTCTTCTCAGGAAATGGAATCTATAGATACCTCTTCATTTCTTAGAGATCGGTCTTTATGACTAGACAGAGGCCATTCATCCTTGGTTTATGGAAAACAGGTTCTGAACTCTCAAGAAGCAGTGGACAACTCCTTGACATGTATACTTGCACAGAACACCACAAAATGGCCATCTGATGCCTTTAAAAAAATAAGTCTGTTCTGAATGTCATAATGTAAAGAGAAACAATGCATTGATTTTCTGGCTTCAGTTTGAAGATAAAATATCTTGCTTCTTTACTGTTTCAGTCTATTAATTTGTACAGTATTTCCATTATACCAGATCTTGCTTTTTATTATACCATCAAAGTGCTTTAGGAAGCAAAATGAGGAAAAAGAAAAGGATGACTCATGTCAGAACCTTTTGATTCAGAATAATAATAGCAACTGGAACCATTGTATCAATAACCATTGTTATTATTATTAAAACAACATTATCCACATCAGAAGCTTTCCAACAGTAATGACCAGTGGTTTCTGGTCATGAACTAAGTTGCCTGGATGATGTGAGCTATCTTTGGGATATGCATTTAGAGGCTAGATTATTAGGAGAATGTAGATATCCAGTCTAGATCAGCGTTTCCTAAAATGTGTTCCATGGTTATCAGTATTTTGAAATGCTCTTTTTTAAAAAAATATATACATTTTCAAATTACTATGAGAAACATATTCTCTATCATATTCTCCCCCACCTCCGACACTAATAATCAGTCTAAAATTAGTATGCTCTCTTAATCCATGCAACACATAAGAAATAGTTAAGGAACATAATAGATGCTCAATAAATTTTTTGTGGAATTAAAATGCTGAATATTTTCTTTAGATTTCTTTATTCCTGAGTTTACAACAGTTTTAATGAAAGCCAAAGCTTGGGTATTATATACTATTGATTTTTTTACTTGCCAGAGTTACGGCATAAGGGTAAGTTTTTATTTTTTAGAGGAACTAGGAAAACACTCAGGAGAATGGAATATTTTGCTCCTTTTGTACAGATCATTTTCCTAGTTTCTTTTTTGTCCTGAAAGTGTATTTCTGAAAAGTCTGCTGGGCCAGCAGAAATAGACCCTCTGAGACCTCTGTGAGCAGATAGTGGAGCGCTCCTTGGGGCTGGAGAGGTGAGAGCGAGCAGAAGTATCATTGAGCCTTGAGAACAGGAACCCATTAGGAGGAAGTGATGAAGGCTGAGGGAGATGATGTGGGCTGACAGACAGCTCACACTTTGCTGCCTGGCACTCATGGCTTCTTTCATAGTACTCCTTCTACTTAGATTCACTTGCTCATCCTCACTCTCAGTTTGTCTCTTCCTCTTCTTATGGAAGGAAATATCTTGTTTTTCTTCAATGCCAAGAACAAAAATTTCCTAGTGTGCTATGTGAAGGTTTCCTAGTTCTCCCTGCCCAGTGGTACCCCTATGCTGTAACTGCATATGGACTCCTGCCTCTTTACTAGTGGTATTTTAAGTCTGTTTATCTGTCTATAAACATTTCTTGAGTTTATCAAGAGCACAGCCTATGTCTTATTCTGTCTTGTGAGTGCCCCCATATTTGGGGGGAGGGCTAGTTAATATAATTTGCATAGTGAGTGGGCTCAAAGAGAAAGCAAGATGCCCGGAAGAATATTCAGCCAAGATTGTGTCCTTGGATCTGTGAATGCCAGTTGTTTGGAGACTGGCTCCATAAAATCACCTGGGTCTTTAAAGTAAAAGTGAGGTGAGATCCTACTCTCAGAGAATAAATTTGTTTCAACTGGACAGTCCTGCAAAATTGTATTTGGAAAATAGACAAGCAAAAAAAAAGACAGGAAATGAATACCTCCAGGAATTGAGTATCCTGTTCTTGTCCAGGATGCCTCAAATGTTAAGGACTCCTGTTTCACCAGGATACATAGTCCTGAGAAGTTTACAGAAACATGAGGAGAACTAGGGCTCACTCAATATTGAAGTTTTGCCTCTAATCACCTGTTCACCCGTGGGCTAGAAGTTTTTACTAATCCTTTAAAAAGGAAGTGGTCAATAAGGAAATATGCCTGGGAAAGATACATGTATATCCATTGTGTGTATATAAAGAACTGAATGTGTCTTTCCAAAATTCATATGCTGAAACCTTAATTTCAGTTTGATGGTACCTAGAAGTTGGGCTTTTGGGATGTGATGAGGTCGTGGGGCTGGGCCCCTCTTGAATAGGTTTAGGGCCCTTACAAGAAGGTGGCTATTTGTATACCAGGAAGAGAGCCTTGCCCAGAATCTTTGTCACCCTGATCTCAGACTTCAGCCTCTAGAACTATAAGAAATACATGTTGTCTAAGTTACCCAGTATATGGTATTCAATAGCAACCAAACCTAAGATTATATATATGTTGGTGTGTGTATAAACTGTTGCTGCATGAACACATCTTTGTTTGTTGCGTGGTAAAACTATGTATGACTTACTGTACTCTTTGGCTATGCTAAGTCAGAAGAGTTGAAGTTGTGAAATTCTCTAGTGTCATTCCATAGAGTTCTACAGGACTTAAAGATGGTAATGGAGGTTTGTGTGTGATTTACAACATTTCCAAGAGCTTAACTGGAATTGTAGGATACTTGTGATAAGGCATCCTGTTTTGACTTAAATGTCAAGTTTCTTGCTTTTGATTGTGTCATTCTTGATTTGCTCATATGTTCTATGAAGACAGAAGGATATATATATATATATATATATAATGTTTTCTTGCCTGATTCTTTGGGGCTGAAAGGTGTTAACATTATTGAAGAAATTAATAAAACTAAGAATCATAAAAAATATTTATGGAAATATTTTAAATTAAAGCTTTGAGTTTGAATCCAGTGATTGAGATTCTATGTGGTCATTCTTACATAAAGTATGCCAATGATCCATCCTTTATGATTATCACTTTTAATTTCTTTAAAGTGGAATGAAAAATTACAGATGTTTCTGAAGAAATCTTAAAGCAAAATCCTTGTTTTTTAAAATCATTTTTTCCAATCTATTGTGACTTTTTTTCAAGACAAACACTATAACCTCTGCATATGTGTGTGTGTATGTGTGTGCGTGTGGTGGTATAGTGGTAACTCAACTTTACCTATCTTTTCTGAAGCACTGAATATAATTTTATACACACAATAATTCTTTCCTTTTGCTTTTATGCCCCATCAGTTTGTGGGCCTTTAGGGAAGCTTTCACATATGTACATGTGCTTTACAAAATAATTTCAAATAACTCATGACGTAATACATGCAGCTTGCTTAGAAGTTTTGAAAAAAGAACAAGAATCAATAAAATCTTTTTTAAAAACAGTTTAAAAAAAAACAAAAACCCTTTTTTGGATGACTCCCTTGAGTCCAGAGTCCCAGTTTAAGTAAAAGTATTAGTTTATTGGAATGGAAGTGGCTGCCCAGCAGTTGTGACCCATGTGTCTGGATAAGGACAAAGTCTGCTGTAGGACTCAGAATTCTGGTTCAAGACCCAATCTTTTAGCAGCTAATGTTATAGTAAAGGACTCCTCTGATTGGAATAGGTCTTGCGAATTGTCTCAAGATATGCTCTATTATTATTATTATTATTAGCATTTTGAATTTACACAATAATGCTCTTCCAGCATTTTATCAGGTTATTCGCAAAATTCTGGCAGTTTTTCCTCATGTCATCTATTAGGAACCAAATGAAGGTCTTTACTAAAGGTGATTTTGAATGTCTTTTCCATATCCCATATCCCAGAATGTACTCATGAAAATATTTTCATTCTGCATATTACCTTTGAAGAATATACATTTGCCATATATAGGGCCAATCAAGTCCCATTGGGCCATTCTAGTTCAAGGATCTTTGACTAAAAGCCTCATGATTATGCCATGAAATACCACAGAAGAGAATGTTAGTTACTAATTATCTGTGTATATGTGTCTCAGCATTTCCTAGCCTCCGTTCATATATGTGTGTTTATGAGACTTATTCTTACTGATGAGTCACGAATAGAAATGATATGTCACTTCCAGTGCAAAGCAGTTCAAACTCCCTTGGCCTTCTACATCCTTGCAATTTCTCTTTCTTCCTGCCTCTGTTTCTCTTTCCCTTTCCTCTCTCCCTTACTCCCTATCCCCATTTGTGTATTAGAAGTAAAGAACCTTATATGGAAGATTACATGAAGGAAGTAGCCCAAGTTCCAGACCCAAATGGTAGGTAAGCAATTATCCAAATCACAAAATGCGTGTGTGTGTGTAGGGCGGTGTTATTTATTGTATGTAGGGGGAATGCGTGAAACATGTATAAGTTGGGGTTCATTTCTTACCACAGCATATATATTAGCTTGTCATTAATAATAGAATATTTTACTGTAGCATTTTTTAAAGGAAACAGATGAATTTCAGTTTAATAGGTTTTTACTTATAACACATTTCTAAACAATACTACTAACTGCAATGATGAAGCAAATCCAGCAAAACAGTAATGAATACCAATTCATTTTTGCATCTGAAACAACTTGGCATGAACAGAGATGATCAAAGAAGAAATTGACAATGGAGTAGTCATAATAGGGTAAAAACCAGCAGAGGTGGCTCTGACATCCTCCTCTCCAACTTCCTCCTGAACATTTATTAGGTGCTTACTAGCTCTGAGGTATTATCTAAGAGCTGTACTTGGACAATCTAAATTAATCCTCACAATAACCCTGTGAGGTAGATAGTATTATTTTCCTCATTCTGCAGATCATGAAAGTGGAGCCCAAACAGATGAGCTCTCCAAAGCCATACGGCAGGTAAGTGGAGAAGATACCATAAGAAACCCAGGGAGTGTGGTGCCAGAGCCCCTATGCTTAACCCTTAATTACATTACATAAGGTAGAGTTTCCTAAATGAGGTTCATGATTGAGAATTTGTAAATGTATAAGCATGATACTAAGCATTCAGCCAGTCCTTTAAACCAGTTCATTTCTTGGTGAAGGACTTCCAAGAACAACTCTCTTTGCTCTCTGGAGTGATAAGGTTTGGTGTTGTGACCAGCACTACATCAATATCACCCAACAAAAACATCTCTCTTCGCAACTTCTTCCTTTGGCCTGTTCTTCCTTGCTCAGCAATTCTGAGAAATTTTTAACGCAGGGACAGTAAACATTCAAAGCTCCTTTAGGAGGAGAAGATTATATGTAGTCTAGATTAGAAGAGCCCTATACCAATGAGAACACTTCACAAAAAATATGAATTCTTTGTTGAGGTCTTAAAACACTGCATACCCTCCTTCACAGCTTGAATGTGTCCCTTTACCTTGCTTGCGGGTTCTGTCAGTCTCACCTTACTTTGTGTTCTCTTCAGATCACTGGGATTTTAAGAAAATGAAGAACTGGTACACATGTTATCTAGGATGCTTTGCTTTGCCAGATAGGCAGGTCATCTGTTTCTATCATACATCATTCTTACTCCTATAATTGTTTCTCCAATACTATAGTAAAATGTTCAACCATTAAATTTAGACAGACTTGGACTTGTTTCCAAGCTATACCACTTAATAGTGGTCTATCTCTGGGAAACTTGTTACTAAATTTCTCCAGCCTTATATCTCTCAACTATGAATTGAGAATAATCACATTGACTTTGTACACTTAGACTCACAACAAGTTCTCAGTGAACGACAACTTGCTTCACCTTTTAGTTTGTATCCATCTGTACATTTGCCATATTTCAAAGCGTGGCTTTAATTTCATCTCCTACATGAAGCTTTCTCTGATGAGTTCAGTCCACATTCTACTATTTCTTCTCAAATTGCTTTTGCATGTATTTTTCTGTTCTCTACAAAGAACACTTACAACTGACATGCAAACTGGCATCCATAATCAAATCTTATTTAATGTCTGGTTGGTTTTGATGGTCCAACTGGTATGCACACTGAAGGTAAAAAGGCCTTTCTTCTGCAGTTTCCGTTTTCCCAATCAATAAGCAGGCAACATATACTTCTTTAAATTGATTGTCAACTTGTAAATGAGGACAAGAGGTGAGCAATGCAGTTCAACAACTGCTTACTTATTTTCTGTTAGCAGCTACATGTGGAGTCATAGGGGAACCTTCAAAGGAGGAAAAAGTTGTGATGCAGAAAAAAAGGAGTGAAATATACCTACTGTCAGGAATGTGATAAATACAAACCCAATGCATCCAGAAGATGAGAAAATTTACTCCTGGTTTGAAAAATTAGGCAGGATGAATGACGTGTTTTTCATTAGATTGTACATTGTCCATTATATCTTACCAATCTCTACTCCAACTACTTTATCATAAAACACAGCTGAAAAACTGTGCCAAACTCATATGGAAATGGATGGTTGGGTCTCATCCATGCATGTATTAGCAGAGCATTTCTTCTGTCCCATTTGGCATCTAGGTACTTATTCTTTTCATTTGTATTTGTAGAACTGGGGATTGAACCTAGGGCTATGTGGCTACATCCTCATTTTAAAAAATTTATCTCAAGAGAAGATTTTACTAAGTTACCCAAGCTAGCCAGAAAAACTTTCAGTCCTTCTACATCAGCCTCCAGAGTAGCTGGAATTACAGATGTGTGCCACCACAGCATCAGGTACTTATTTTCATTACCCTTAATGAACTGGACTTTCCTTCAGCAATATATTTGTTCAAAACTAAATCTCATAATGTAAGTGTATTTGTATATAAATTTGACTTGAGATGTGTCTTAATTTTTAAAAGTTAACAGATGTGTAAAGTGGAAAAGTGAAGAGCACACTTAAAAAAAAAAATCTGTGATCATTCCAGGGCTTGCAGAGGTATCTGACCCTCTTCCCTCTGCATGTGTCTCTGACCCAGCACAGGACTCTGTGAGCATTCACACCCTTATCTCCTGCATCAGCCTCTGTTCTGTTACCTTTCACTGTCATTCATACTACACACATTCCTTTACTGAAGAACAGAAGTCTTCTCCCTGTCTCAACAAAAAAGTGCTCGGTATAATCATGCACCACCGCTTCAGCCATATTTTGCTGACCCCCCCCCCGCCTTTAATTTTAAACTTCTAGGGATTAAATTAGTCTAGCCATATTGTTCCTACAAATAATTTTGCCTCCCCTTTGAAGATAAGCTGTACCTTTTTTTTCTTTATTGAGTTAAAGAGGAAAAATTTGAAAAGATTTGCAATTAAACTTATTACTAGCTTCAGTAAAATAATCTATCATGACTCACTCTTTAACAAATTTGACATCTATAATACAACTCTGCTTTTACATATCCTTTATGTCAGCCCAGATCTTTTAATATTTTTAGTGAGGGAACCAAGATAATCATAGACTCTTTGTCAGTATAATTAGCATAAATGCCCTGAATAATTGGAAAGCATCTACACTTTAAACTTTACTGCAGACTACTTTGTCTCAGCATTTCCATCTTTATTTGGGGTAGAGGGGATAAGCCAGTATATTACCCTTTTCTTGATCCTAATGTGAAATTCAGTTTCTGTATATCTAAATACTTATCTGACTCAAGCCCTTAAGAAACTTCACCCATATCTTTATCTCTTTCCTCATTCACCAACTTTCCTACTCCATAAAGTTAAAAAGAATTATGAATGTGAGCCAAGAGAACACTGGATTACAGAAGTGTGTGACTTGAAGATTTTGATGATAAGCATGGAGAATTACAACTACTTTCTTTAACTCGAATGCCATGTGTTTTTCTCACCACTGCAGAAGAATAGTAGTTACTTGGATCTTCATCTTTTCTGGTTGTTTTAATAGTGCAAGCATGTTCAGTACGTGAGATAATTTAATTTTTTAAAATATTGACTTCATGTACTTAAATTACTCAGTTCAGAAGCAGTGTAACTTTTTTTTAATACCACTATCTAAGTCAAAAGAGAACAAATTCGGAGTCTAGATAACAAGGATTGTTAGGAGATGGGTTAGCTATAATAAAGGTGAAAAAAATTTCAATAAGTTTTAGGGTAGTTGAACTATAGTTAGCTTTTGTGTAAATAAATGTAAATGCTACTTCACATAATATATAGTTTTATAGAATGCATTACTCAAAGTAAAAGGAAAATAGCCTCAAAATGGATTTAATTATATGCACTAATTTGAAGGTAATGCCATGAAGGACCACTACTTTATCCTATAAAAGCATCTCTCAATTTTATTATGAGAAAAAGGATGCTGAATTAAATCAACAGTAGTAAGTCTATGGCCGATTTGTTTTCAGTTAGTTATAAAAGGCTGCTAATAACTCTTTTTTTTTTTGTACCGCGGATCGAACTCGGGTCCTTGCGCTTGCGCAGCAGGCAGTGAAACCACTGAGCTAAATCCCCGGCCCATAATAACTCTTGGCCCATTTATTCTATCTTTATGGTATCTTGCTTGGAGTGCAAATAGGTATGTAATTCTTCATAAAATTCTTTGAATTCATGAACAAAACATTTTTAAGGCTTATCTAAAATTAAGTTGCCTTTAGACTGTATAATAGCTGTAAGATATAAATGCTGATAGATGAAGTTAGTCTAGCTGCCATTTAATCTGGATTCTTCATTAAGCATGTGTGCTCAAATTTTCTTTTCTTGTTTCTTTAAAGTATAAGGAAAATGGCCAACCACTTACTACTTGGCACTGAGACATACAAAATTGGTGGGTAATACAGTTTCTCCCTATAAGAATTTCTAGTCTGTTTAAAGAGAAAACTTAGGTCATATATAGATTATGACCTGGTGGATGGTAGTATCCAAATTCAACTAGGAAGAGGGAGATAATTTAATACAAAGTCATCAAAAAACATATTCTATAGGGGAAACGGGACGGGTAGGGGAAAGGAAAGAAGGGAAAAGAAAAAATATGAGAAAAGGAAAAACATGGAAACAAAGTCTTTGTAAATCAGGAGGGGTGGAGGGGGTGAAGGGAAGGCAAGAGAATGGGGAAAAAACAAGAAGGAAGGTA
Source organism: Heterocephalus glaber (assembly GCF_000247695.1). The sequence continues at coordinate 3,103,496 of NW_004624833.1, read as the reverse complement.
CATCATGTAAAGGTACAAGATCCCAATAATGAATGTAACCATATTGTATACCTAAAATGTACCAATAAACTAAATGGAAAAAAACCCCAATATTCTGGAGAGGTAGAATGGGAACCAGTCCAGGAGGAAAAATAGGAAGAAAACATTGCAAGGTAGGACTAGGAGGAGCTGGTGAGTGAAGTAGGCATAGAAATAGGATAAATAAAAGTATGTGGGCATGGGTTATTACAAATACAAGAATAGTGAAAAGAACCCTGGACTAAAAATTCAGAAGGAACAAGTTTGAAATGTTTGTTTCTGACATTCTTCTTCTTCATTTATCAAATTAGAATAATTATACTCACTTTACATTTGATGCCTAAAGAAAATAATACTTATGAAAATGTTGGAACTTGTAAATCCTATTTTTCTTGTGCTCATCAAGTGATTGTGTATGTATGGGCAAGTCTGGAGAGAAGCAGAAGAGGAGACCTAAGGAAACCATTGCTGATGGAGAGGAATTTGGACTTGCTTCAGGACATAGAACTAGTCACTGAGAAAATTAAGTTCAATTAAAATTTCAAAGTGTTTGCTGATACTGTAATATGTGATAGTAATACCGAGTCAATGGTAAGGAAGACTGAAAGGTGGCCTGCCTTCCCTGAGCTTGAAGTCTTCTTACCAGAATCTAGTCCTTGTGCCAAATCATAGACTCTTATGACCACAGTATTATTTGTTGCAGAAATATTGCCTTAATTTATTTTTAATAAGTAAAAATGACTAAATATAAAAATGACATAAATGTGTCATATGCACGAGAAGTATTCCTAATCTACTGAGTAATTAGCATGATAAAATGGTATTTGAGAAATATTAATTTATTGAGGGTGTGAGGAGAGTATATTATTGAGGACTAGAAGAAAGTAATTGAATATCCAAGGGCTGCTTCATATATTCCAGGCCATTCCCAACTAGTACTGCCATTTTACGAACTCCAGCCAGTGGATGTTTCACTTCTGGACAGTGGTTTTAAGAGTTCGTGCACGACCTTCTGTACCCTTTTCGTCTGGTATGGCAGCCTTAGAGGCCTGCGGTTGAGATGTCAGACATCTAAAATAGAAACAATTTGTATCAGTGAATTACTTAAGGGAGGGTGTGCCTTTGGAGAGAGGCTTGGAGGTTCAGCAGATTTGGGGAGCATGAAAAAAGCTCTTTCTACTTAAACCAAATCCTATCCTGATTCTTACAGGGAGATAAGCTGGTGACATAAGATCTGCTAGAAGGCAGAAATATTCTCAGGATAAACTGAGATAGCCTTAGAGTCTGGAAATTCCTTGAATCCTCTACTTACCATTCTCAGTCCATGCAATGCCATTCAGTTCAGCCTCTCACCTGTTATAAGAAGGCTACAGACTGAAAACCAGTGAAATGCACTTTTGGTTAGTCTTTTAAAGACTATATACAAAAAATAAAACCAAAACAAACAAACTGAGGACTAAGTCATGAGGATAGTATCTTGCTGTATACAGTTATGTTTCACTGAGGGGAAACATAAATGTTGGATAATCTGCACTGGGGTTTTCCTCTGCAGTTTTCTCATGTCACAGTTCTTTTCTGATGGAACAAGCCGGAAATGACTCTAAACATCTACTGCTGCATCATGTGGGCTTTGTTTACTGTATCTTCTCAATGAAGAGAGGCATTTCAATTATTCCCAGTAGCTGGTTTTCTGTTGACATCTTGATGCTGTAGAGGAGAGTCAGTGAGCTTTAGCCTCTAGAGCTAAACACATTTTATCAGGAAACAATTTCACCAATTGACTCTCATCTGGTCAGGTTACTTATACCTTGTTATTTCTCAAGGGCTCTGTAATTAAAGCAGTTGTGTGTCCTCTTAAATTAGCAATGTGGCAACTTTAGACATCGTAACAAGTTTTAGCAGGAGACCCTAATGACCCATAGATTCACTAATTGTAATGAAGCCAGTGTAAGTGCTTGGCCAGGAAGAGCATCCAAATGGTCACATATATTCCAAAGTGATGGTTTTACTAGATATCCCCTAACTGAACCAGGAAAGATTCAACCAAAATCACAAAGATTTCTTCTCTCCTTCCTTTCTCCCGCCCTTCCTTCCTTCTTAACTTCTTTCTTCTTTTCCTCTCTTTTCTGTTTTTCTCCCTCTACTCTACAAATGAATCAAAACACATTTTAAATTTAGATCTTTTCCCAGTATTCACTATAGCAGGCAAGTAACCTTCTTGCTATTTTTATAGCTAATGTTCTCATAATCAAGTGACCCAAGATTGTTTTGATGGCAGTTTTGTGGGGGTGCTTTTATTGTCTTATTTGGGCTATGGGAATTTTCCACAACGTTTGAAGGTTGTAGAAATGTAAAGATAACTGTTGAGTTAAGTGATAAGAACATAAGAAGAAAACTGTCACAAAGAAGAGCCAAAAGAGAACCACTTTGTCTTGAGGCAAGTTGGAGAAAGGATAATAAAGCCTTTTTCTAAATATATGTGTGTGTTACAAAGGTCATACTACTTAAATAATGTACAGAGTGATCACAAAATATGGTGAATGTTTAAATAAAAAATTCTTTTCTTACAGTTAAAAACACATTGTCATTCATCTCCCTCAAAATACTCTCCCTCCATTCAAACACCCTTATCCCATGATTCTTGCCACTTTCTGAAGCAGCTCTGGATGTCCTTTTCTGTGATTGTTTTTAGTGGTGCTGGACTGGCCATCTTGATGTCCTGACTCAATTCAAAATGTTTATCCTTCATGTCCCTTTTCACTTTCAGGAAGAACTAGGAGTCTCACTGTACCAGATCCAGTGAATAAGGTGGCTAAGGACAAAACACAATGTTTTTATTTGATAAAAATTTCTGTGAATTTTTTAAATTGATTCTGGACAACAAGGCAGCTCTGAAAAGGTACTCATGAAAGAGAACTTCCAGAACTGCTTCAGAAAATGGCAAGAATAGTGGAATAAGTGTGTTCAAAACAAAGCAGAATATTTTAAGGGCGATTAATGACAATGTGTCTCTTACTGTTGTAAGTTTTTTTTTTATTAGTACATGTTTGCAATACATACTGTTTATATTCTTTGGGTGAAGTTGTACACAATACATCTTAATTCCTTTTTTCATCCCCTTTCCCTCTTCTTCTACTTCCCTATATCTCTTGTTGCCTCCCTATTTGTGAAAAAGCTATCTCTCTATATCCTATTATGTCTTTTATTTTGCTCTTTATTTATAATTAGTGCTTCTCATATAAGAGAAACCATGTGATATTTAAGCTTTTGTGTCTGACTTATTGGAGTCTCAAGCTGTATCCATTTTTCTTACAAATAACTCAAGTTTATCTTTCTTTATGGCAGAGTAGTACTCCATTGTGTGTAAATATCACATTCTCCTTGTTCATTCATTGTTGATGGACATGCAGGCTGTTTCCAAGATGTAGCTGTTATGAATTGCGCTGATGTAAAAATGTGTATGCATGTATCACTTTAGTACAATGTCCTTAACTCTTTTGGAATGATCCCTACAAGAACAACAGCTGGGTCAAATCAAATTTCTCCTTTAGTTTTTTGAGGACTCTCTATACTGATTTTTATACTGTTGATGGGAATGTAAACTACAACAATCACTCCGTTGTAAGCTTTTCAAATTTAAACATTTGCCTTAGGTTTTGATCACTTAATCCTTAATTTTGTTTACTTTTTAATGGTGTACAGAAGTAAAATATGTTTACTTTTTACACTGAATATAAAACAATCCTCTCAAGGTATTCTAGAGTGAGGAATATGTTGTAGGTGATGTTGGTGCTCATGCCCGCATTCTCAGCCATAGCGAATGCTATTGGTTTCCCAGTACAAGCTTTACTAGCTTCTATGTTTAGGGCTTTCTCTCAAGCTTTAGCTGGTTCAGCCCTTGAAGGAGTATTAGGTGCATTCTAGAAGTGTGGGAACTAGAAGCTCTTCAGGTCAGAACAGTTGTCAGTTGTGAGCTGGGGTGGAGGGATATGGCCAGCCTTCTATCCAGCCGTGTGCTGTTCTGACTGTTGTTTCCATTTGGGTCCTGTGAAGCTGCAGAGGGACTGAGCCTCTGGCATCCACAGTGATGCCAGCTCAAAACTCACCCACACTTGCTTTCCTTTCTTCTCTAACACATTTCTTTCCTCTTTCACTTGGGCTTTTTGGGATCCTCTTAAAATAACCTCAGTTCACCAAGTTCTTGTCTCATCTTTTTCTTTTTGGTGAATCCAAATTAAAATACACTATTTCCATCTTTTTCAAAGTCAACTCCTCTGTTCATTTTATCTGATTTTTTCAAATGTTTGTCTTGTCCCCCTTCTAAATTTTTTTTATTAGACAAGCTAGTCTTTTCGGGGTTATTATCAGAAGTGTTAATTGGTTAGCACATAACAGGTTTTATTATAGCTTTACAGGGGAAAATGCTAAAAGTAATGTATTATTTTTATTCCCTTTTCCTCAGCCCCCACAACTCTTGCGAACCATTTAACCTCTAAGTTATTAAGAATTTTTTTTTCTTTAGAGATGACAATGGCTGATGATTTCTATGTCCTTAGGGCAAGGGTAAATCTTGGTGTGCTGCCTGAACCAAACAGATAAATATAATTATTATTTCTGTATATTTGATGATGAAAGGGTTTCAGACTCCACAGACTGGTCTTTCTGTCGCCAACTGCCTACTGCCGAAATTTTGATTAAAGGCTTGCTGAAGTAGTTTATCAGTATTTGTTTGGTTTCAGGAAGTAAAATATGTGAGCTCAATATGAATGACAGACTACATCCATCGAGAACATTTGTTTCATCAGTCTGGGAAACTCAGAATCCTTGCTGTAGATAATGTATGAGGAAGATATTTTTCCTTTCCAGATTTGCATGAGCTCAATAGTCCTCTGATTCCAGACATATTATGTTCTGTGGTAGCTTTCCTTGCCTCCATATTCCTCCTGCACATGTGAATCTGCCAGAATACAGACATCACTTGAAAAATAATTTAAACCCTTCAAATTCCCTGTCTGGAAAATGTTTACACAATTTGTAACAGAGAAACCCAAAGTGCTGCTGAAGAAAGCCAAAATATTTTGCTGACTTTTTGAAGGGATCATTTTTAGGCAAGGAGGGAAAATGGATCTTGGTAAAAGGGGGAATATAGAGTGCAAATGCATACTCTGATTTTTAAGCCATTCCATGAAACAGAAAGCAAATATTTTATTTGTTTTTTTTTAAAGGCTAAAATGAAAGAGGAAAAGGAGATAGGCTGTGGAATTTGCCTTGAAAATAATGTGGTGTTTTCTCCTTATGTTTGAGAGGAGGGGAGAGAAAGAGATACAAGGAAGAGAAGGGGGAGAGAGATGGAGGAAAGAAGGGAGAGAGAGACAAAGGAGGAAGGGAGGGAGAAATGAAGGAAAAGAGGGAACACACACACAAACACACAGTCACTTGGTGGGCAGAGTGCAAGACCCTCATAAAAGCATTTCCAGAAGCCAGTGATTGCAGAGTGGTGATTTTGTTTAGATCTGCCCTAAATTGAAAGCATTAATAAATACACAAACCAAAAAAACTTCTGAAAAGTTTCAGCTATTTAGATGTGTGTGAAATTTGAGGCATTTATTCTAATCAAAACTTTTAACATTGAGGATTTGAATCTTTTTTATTTTATCATTATTCTCATGAACCTGAGCCTGGATCATTTTGTATGTACACCTGTGTACAAGTGATTACAGAAAAGAAATAAAACAGACGTCAAAGATGGATGTCTCTATTTCTTTCTGAGGAGCAAAATGGAAAGAAGCAAAGATATTCACCCTCTATTGTAACTTTGGTAGTTTTCTAAATTGCCTGCAATAAGGCAACTTCTTTGTTCAGATCTTTTAAATAACCCAAACAGACAACATGCAGAAATTTAGAGTGAAGGCTGACAGGGTCTTTTCAGCTGATGAGACTTAGGGGAAAATAATAATAATAATAATACAAAAACAACCTTTAAAAGTGAATTAGAAAGAAAATGCCTATCTATACCCTTTAGAATCTGGAACTTCTCTACATTTGCAAGATAATCTTTATATTTTGGCGGATATGTCGTTTTTCTTTTATTTTCTCAGTTTCTTTCACTAAAAAAAACACAGTCCCTTCTATGTGTGAGGTAAGAACACATCAAGGCTTATGATAGATGCTACAGTTATTTTGAAAATACATATTATTTGGTGAAATAGTGAGTAATGATTTGAGCCCATTGTGTACCTTTATATTTGGACACTGCTTTAAAAGTAAAGTTTTGATCTGATGGACCATAATAACTTCTACAGCACATCCCTTTCTGATGCTGAATTATTGGGCCTCCAGTGCAGTTATGGTTTATTGGGTAAATAATAGTCTGACTGTACCAAGGCCGAAGTTATGGATGGCCCAATGTACATGTTAGCTGACTACAAATCTTCGCATGGTCTTATTGAAAACAATTATCAGAGTATATAGGTTGATGGGGCAGCCAGAGATTCCCTTTAAATAATTATATGCTGTGCCCTCTACAATTTTCAAGGCTTCTTCTTCCTTTTTATTAGAGAGTGATAATAGTTCTGAGAGGTCAGTATTGTAGGCTTACTTGCCTAAAGAGTGCCTTGACTTAGTGTGTTATGTAAGACCAGGTCTTGGAGCTCTTTGTGTGGTGACTAAGGATGTGTAGGTGAGGGTCCCCCTGTTTACTGAGAAGGTGCTTCCTTCCCTGCAGACTTGCTGTCACAGGTGGGCACAGAGCCTGGAGGTTCAGTTTAGCATGTGACTTAAAAGAAAAGGAGACTGACATTGGTGTTTCCATGTCAGCAGTGTTCAAGTTTGGTCAGATTTTGAAACTAGAAAGTGAAAAATAACTTTGAGAAATTAACTAGAAGTATAGTGCTGAGAAGAGGAATTACTAATTTTGCCTAAGAGCTGAAGTTTTGGGCTTGAAACATAGGTGACAAGGACATGTCTTGCAACCACAGGTATAAGAGGTGTGAGCAAAAGATATAGTGAATGATTAAATAAAAAACATTTATTGCAATAAAAGACAAATTGCCATTAATCTCCCTCACAATACTCCCTGTTGCTTAGAACACACTTATCCCATCATTCTTGCCACTTTCTGAAGCAATTCTAGAAGTCTTCTTTCATGTGTTTAGTTGTGTTGTTGTGATTGCCTCAATGACCTGAATCAATTCCCCAAAAAAGGTTTACAACAATGTTTGTCAAGTAAAACATTATGACATGTACTCATTCATCTTATTCATTGGATCTGGCACCTCGCAACTTCTGACTCTACCACACAGTCAAAATGGCCATGAAACAAACATTTTTAATTGATTCAGGACATCCAGGCAATCAGGACAGCACAACTAAAGACACTCATAAAAGAAGTCTTCTACAATTGATATTGCCTCAGGATGTGGCAAGAATGATGGGGTAAGTGTGCTTGACTTAAGTGTGATTATTTTGAGAAGGATCAACAATAATATGTCCTTTATTGTCATCAATGTTTATTTTAAACATTCACCGTAATTTTTGGTCACCTTATAGAACCAGGTGACAGTTCAGTAATATTGTCAGCAGTGCTTTTCAGCAAATGGCCACAAATGTGTATTTCTTGATATAAGCTTCTTTAAAGACAACAACAATGATGACAGCAGAAGTTTTTTAAAAATTAATTTTTCTGGGAACTTAGACTGAGGTCTTTCAAGATGTGCTAGAATGTGACCTTATGAGAGTAAATAAATTTAAAATTTCCGAAGTTAGCCCCAACTAAATTTTTAAAGATCTCATTCTGTTTCCCTGTAATTTCTCACTGGAAAGTTTACATCTCAAATATTTTTATGTAGTTGGAAGCTAAATATCTGTTGGTATACTAGTATACACAAGGTACTTAGCTAGATATTGCTGGATCTGAGTAAGATATTCTCCCTTATGTATTAAGTTTTTAATCACTGTTTTAAAGAATTACCACAAATTTAGCAGTTTAAAAACACTCATTTATTAGCTTACTTCTTGTAAGTCAGAAATTCAGCATAATGTGGCTGAGTCTCTGCACTAGACTTTACAAGGGTAAAATCAATGGTTCAATTGGACTTTGTTCTTTTCTGGAGCTCTGGAAAAAAATCCACTTCCAAAGTCCTTCTTGGCAGAATTCAGTTTCTTGCTGTTGCAGGGATGAGGTCGCCATTTTCTTGCTCACAGCCCCACAAGCTTCCTGAATCCCTTGCTTTATGGCCTCCTTCATTGCAACCACCAGCAGAGTACTTCACACATGTTAACTCTCTTTTGTACTGAGATTCTCTGACTGCCTGCTATGTTGGACCAAAATTTCTGCTTTTATAGAGCTTATGTAATTAGATCAGGCCCGCACAGTTAATCTGCCTATCTTAATGTCAATTGATGGGACTTTAATTCCACTTGTAAAATCTTTTTACAGACTTAGGTTAATGCTTGATGGAATATATTGGAAAAAGGACCAGGAATCATGGGGTCCATCTTATAAGTTGGCCTATCATACCTGCCACAGGGAAGCTTGAAATTATTTAAGAAAGACAAAATAAGAATGTAAAGATATGGAATTGCAGACAAAATTATAAAAGCCACAGCAAGGGGATATATCAGATATTTTAGAGGATTCAAAAGAGGAAGAACCACTTTTGTAGGAAAATCTACAGAGGTTTCATGAAAATGATTTTGAAAGGTGGGCAGTATTTTTACTTATGGAGATAAGAAAAAGATATAGTGGCAGAGATAACAGCACAGATAATGGCACAGAAATGGGAAAGTGGGTTGAGGGAAATGGGGAAAAGGGGAAGGTGAGGTGGGGAAATGGTTGGCAGTAGTACCATAGATAGATCAGGAAACATATTTGCAATGGTGAGAAAGATCACTGTTGCTTGAGAGGAACTTTGAAATGTGATTAATTTGCTGCTAAGTTGGTATGAATGGGCCATTACTGGACATTATCAAACATGGAAGATACGTGATGGGTGCTGTACTTTAGAAATATTGGTAGTAGAACAGGAAACAATTTGATGTTGAGTAGTGACTTCCAGAAAAATTCTTCAGCAACAGCCTAAAAGGTAATGAGAACCTCAACTCTACTAGGGAAGGGGAGAATGGGAGAAGATGAATGCATGTGATAACAGTCTGTGAACTTGAAAATGGATCAGACTCAGGGAGAGAGAGAGAGAGAGAGAGAGAGAGAGAGAGAGAGAGAGAGAGAGAGAATGGGAACGTGACACCACTTTGAGCTGGCTCTTATAATGTCCCAGAAACTATTTGGCCTCTGATACTACTATGGGCCAAAAATGGAATTGAAGCAAATCCAGTATGGCAACAGAAGGATGCTAAACGCCTGCTAGTGGAGATGCTTGATGTCTCAAATGATATTATTTTGGATAGTCATTGGCCAAAGACGTAATGTATGAGAGCTAGTCCTGTGATCTAAGGGGGGTTATCAATTTCATAGGCATGTGTGTAATACTGAGTCTGTATCCACAGAATTTTGAAGGAAATAATAAAATTTTAGAGATATGAAAAATGTTGTAAAGGACTGTTATAAAGAACTGTTACAAACTATTCCTCTCACTAAATTTTTAGTGAGGAAAAAGAAAAGGAGATGACTTCGTGGAAGGGTAGACTTGTTGCTTTGTTTGCATATTACAATCTGGTGACCCTGTGCTTGTTTTGTAGATGGAAGAGAAGGAAACAGTAAAATTAGTAAAGAGGAGGGTTGGGGAGGGGAAGGTCAAATGATATAAACTGCTGAAGAAGAGACACTAAACGATGGGTGGAAGCAGTGAGGAGGAAGTAAGGGGAATCTTTCTGTGGAGAAAGAGTAATGGCTTTGGTTCTTCATAAAGCATATAGAGGACATATACTCCATGAGTAATGTTCTCCATCTAAAAATAATGAGTATAATGGACCATTGACTTACAAACTCAATTCATGTGTGAGAGCTAGTTGTAACTCAAGTTGGTTAATTGAAGGCCCATGTTCCTCTACGCAGCCTTCAAAGTCTCTCTCCTATATACAGGCAGATTTCAGTGTCCTTAGAGAGACATTGGCCCAGGATTTCTCAGTTAACCCCACACAAGAAAGGATGTTGTAATGTTCCTTCCAGAACTCTTTAAGGGTTAAATCTGTATCTGAGATCATCTGGAAACATAAGCAGCCAGAATCTAGGTCATAACTCAAGACTTTGTTCATCAATTAAAACTAAAATTTCATTAGTAAGCAGGTTGTTAATATGTCAGGTCAGTCTTAACCAGAGCATCCACTGTATCTCCTTCTGGAAAGCTGTTTTTAAAACTACTTACATGACAAATAAATACGTTATTTTCTGTTCTTATTCTTATACTAATATTTGAATTTAGGATTTAGGTCTCTAAACTTTTCCTTCAAATCTTTTATTGGCCAGCCCTTGTGGTATGCAGGCTAGACAGATGGCATGGGGCTGTCCTTAGTATTCTGACTAATAGCCTCTTACCTGCCCCGTGGGATAGAATAAAACAGTGAACACCAACACCAAGCCAGATAGATCTGAAAGCCAAGTAGGCAGTATTGTCAGAGTTGGGGCAGAGAGGAGGAGAGAAGATGCTGGGGGGAAGATAAAGTAGAGGCTTGTTTGCCTGAATAGACTGCCCAGCTGGAGGAGGCAGCTCTGAGGTGAGGATAAGTTAAAACTTCCAGAGCCAGTGCAGAGCATGGGGAGGTAAAGCATGGCTCAGTGGTTGGAATAATTTAAGATAATCAAGCATTCATTTAATTAATGAAAAACCTTTCTTTCTCAGGTTGATATCTAAGATACTCCTACTTAGTTGTCAAGTCTTAAGTGGCAGGATACTTTTTAACATTCCACAAGGCCTTTCAGGCCCCAATTTTTCCTTTCATTTCTTTATGGACATTTTTGCTTGCTTAACCAAAAATAATTCTACTTTGAACTTTTTCGAATGGCTTCCATTTCTACTTGAAATACCCTCCTTGTGCCACTTTTAAAGCATTTCTTTATGCCAGGGGTTTCTAAAATCCGTCCTTCCACAGGCAGTTATATTGTCAGAATTATGGACCTTTCTTCAACTTGTTTTTCCAATCTAGAGACCATGATATCTTTCTACCTTGCAATTTCCAATAGGCACTTCATGTTTTGTTACACATGATGACATTGAAAGAATCTTTATATCCTGTTCTCACCAAAGGATATTTTAAATTTTTAAATGCTCGGAACATGTTAAATTCCTTGATCTGAGGTGAACCCAATGCAATGTAATATACTTATTTTATTGAATGTTCACTCTCTTCCTAGGGTGATAGTATGATAGTGATCTGTGTGTACATGTGTGTTTGTGTTTGTGTGTGTATGTCTGTGTACAGGGTTGAGATCCAAATGGAGAAAATAATGTCTGCAAAAGCAGAGACATACCCGCAGAAGTTCCGGTGGACACCCTGTGACAGGAGTACATGGCTGAATGGGAGCCTAGGGGTGGGGGCATTAATCCAGTCACATTTACTGAATAGGACATGGGAGTACAATGACTGTACTCTCTATGAGGTCAGTTTAGCAATGTCCCACAGTGCCTGACACTTCAGAGCTGTTTAGTACAATTTCTTACTGAATTAAATTACCCTTCATTCATGTGAAGTGAATATAATACAGGGTCAATATTGTGGCTGCATTGTTGGGGTCAGAGAGAGGCTAGAATCTGGGTAACCAATGGGCTACTATATGCACTCCCATCTAAAGTGATGGAGATCATAGTATTATGGATGGATAGCTTTTTGTCTTCATATATCTGGTGATTTTACAGATATCTTGAAAAGAACCTAAATTACATTTGTCATTTAAAAAGCCCTACAGACCTTATAAAATGAAATGGAAATAACCAATGGGCCTTTTAAGTGCTGCCGGAGAGAAAAGATCTGACTTGAGGGAAAATTTGAAAATACTGGACTTTGGTGTAGAAACAGCCTCCTGCTGCCACATATACCTGTTTCATGTGCCTTGGACTTGCCAAGTTGGATTTAGTTCATTGAATTCTATAACCAGGCCTCTGTGGATGTGAGGAGATGGAATGATCTCCCTAACAGAAATTTGAGGAGTTGAGGTGCTCTGCAGCAAAATGAAGATTATAAGAAGGACCTCATCCAGGTTATAAAAAGACTAGTGTTGCTCTGACCTCACTTTCAGGTCAGCCCTTTGCTGGAGACAATGAAACAGGAATGTGGTAGATGTATTTCAGGAATTGAGAAGCCCTCCTACCCCTTCCTGGCAGATAGTCAGAAGCCAAGACAGGGCCATCCACCCCTGGAAGGCTCTAAAGCTAAAGATGGCAGAGCTGCATTTTGTGGATCAGACTATCTATTTATTCTTCTCTGTATTTATTTCCTTCTATTATTCTTGCTTATTGGAGTCTTGTTTTATATTTTGTCTGATCTGAGCTTTGAGAAATTGAAGAAAAAGTTGTGTTTCCAGGCTTGGGCTAAAACATGAAATGGGAGCCAGTCCTGACATCTTAGTAACAGTTCTTAGTGTGCCCTCCAAAAGGAAAAGTATTCTTAGATTAGGGCGTGAGCGCAAGGCTGTGAGTTGCAGACATCCTTCCCTTGTGACGTTCTCTTTAGTACTCTGAGAAACTAATGTTTTAAAACAGCATGTGTATATAAATTAATGTCTGTTTCAGTTTAAAGGCAAAAAGGAGGGACAGAGCAGGTTCCAACGTGACTTGATGTTTGTCTTGTTAAGAGAGATAATGGTTCCAGGAACTGTGCTAAGGTGCTCACAAAGGACAGATTCAATGAGGGGAAGGATTGGGTTCCATTGTAGGCCTAGTGAGGATGAGGTGTTCAGCCTATGAGGTGCAGTTGTCCAGGAGGCAGCAGAATTTGGTTTAATATGAACAAAAGATACAGGATCCGGAGGGAGAACTCAAGTCTCTGCCAAATAGAGGATGAGCACAGCTATATTCCCATATGGCAATTGCCATAAAAACAAAATCAATCACTACAAGGCTATGGATTGATTCTGGGAGAAGGCCTTTATGTTCAGACTGGGATAATAAATGCAAAGGTACCATAATATATTATTACTATTATTAAAAATAACTGATGGCTCTATATGTTCTGCTGTCACCTTCACATTTCTGCTGTGCATTATCACTTTTTCTGTTCTTAGAAACACTTTTAATTATGTTATTGTCAGACATACAGCAAAAATTTTATTTAGTGAACTCCATTGTTCCCTTGGAAGGAGCTTTTTATTTTCCTGGGAGAGTTGTATTTAGTTGGAATGGTTGAAGCTTACGGACAGTATGATTTTAAGTCTGACTAATATACAGTAGTCTTTTTAAAATTCTCATTCCTTAAAATCTGGCAACTTTTGGGTTCATTCAAGAGAACTGAGAAAGCTTTGAACATTTGGAATTGGAGGAAGGAAATAATTTTCTTTTCAATACCACAAAATCCTTGAATATTACTAATACTCTAAAGCTTTGTTCTTTCTTTTTTTTCCATTCAGTTTATCTGGAGAAGCCATGATTTGCATATGTTTGCATTTATTTGCATGTTCCATTCAAGTGACTCCCAACTAATGCAGTAGGCTGGGAGAATTTAGGAAGTGTAGGGGTGAACATTCAGGATAGCATCTTGGCTTGATGAGTTGAGGATAGAAAGGCACAAGAGCCCTTAGAAAATGCCAAACTGGGCAACTATATTCCCAGCTATAGGTGCATAGAGCAACCCCTAATTGAACAGAGGAAATCATAGAGGAAGGTTTTGAGACTGCCATGCATAGTCAGGGTCTTAGCCTAGTCCAGGCAAAGCTTGTCCTTGGTCCTTTGCTCTTGCTATTACTGCGTTCCTTTCCTCAGGCATGTCTTTAATTTTAATCATATCTATAGTGTAAAGGGATTGCTTGTCTCATACTCTGTGTTCACTACATACATTTTGAAAAAGAAAAACCTTCCTAAACCCCTTCCCCTATAATATATATTATGGTATTGGTACTATATTCATCCAACCACGGGGGTAAAAAACTGCTCAAAGATATTTTAGGTTCTTGGGAAAACTCACAACTTTTATTTATTTTTTCTCTTTAAAGGTAGGTGGTTTTGGAACCACTACATCTAATCCTTAAAGATGATGGCTTCTGTGCCTTTACCAAATGCAGTAGCCACTTACCACATGTGGCCATTGTGCACATAATACGCAGCTGAATTGCATCTGCGTGGCAGGTGATGCATTTTGAGGAATAAAATAAGCATTGATTTTGAAGGCTTCTTGTGAGAAAAAGAAAGCAAACTTTCTCATTACTAATTTTTAAAATATTGATTACATGGTGAAATGAATACATTCAGGTAAATAAAATGTTTACATGACTTATTTTTTGCTTCCTGTTATTTTCTTAATGTGGCTGCTGGAAAAAATGAAGTTGCCAATCCATTTCTATTAGGCAGTACTACTTGAAGAGAAATTTCATTCTTAATCCTGAGGAAATTCTTTAACAGTATCAGAAAGGAAAGTGAGTATTGGAGTGGTGGTGGGGAGTAATTGCCACCCCTTGCCCATGCTGTGGGCTGTTTTTATTTGTAAGGAGAATACCTGGTGTCTTTGTAATGTGGATCTTGCTTGCCTTGACTTTCTCCTCTGTTTTTCTGCTGTTATCAGATACAGAGAGAAGAGACAGCCAGTGTCCTCAGCTTGAGGTCTATGTGAATAGACTTTAGTTGAAACCGTTTCTCCTGATGATGAGTAAAAACTAATTAGGTTTTGTCATTTATTCACTTGGAATTGTGTCTCAGTGAGTCCTTGCTATTCTCTTTAACCTACTTCTAGTTGGCAAGTATGTACTGCCATGTTAGGGTATGCTTTTTTGCTTAAATTAACTCCTACATAATACAGCATAACAGATACAGGAGAATGGGTGGGGGGAAAGTTTTCACTTTTTTTTAAAATACAAGACTGATTTTTATTATATTACCAGAGAAATAAGTTAGATTGCTCTGGCAGTCTCAATAAATCACACATGAAGTCATCTTTTTTTTTTTTCCTAAATTAAATTTTTATTTAAATAAAAGTGTTATGTTTGTATTTGAGCTGACAGCTAAATCTGATAATTAGAGTGCATGAAGTTGGCTTTGATTGGCATTGTAATTGGATTGTCATTGGGCTGAGAACCTATTATCTTTGGATCATGCCCCATGAAATCTGTTGAAGAAACTTTGCTGCCAGTCATTAGAGCCACCATCTTGGCTTACAAATTAGTTTTGAAAGGCTTCTTACCACTGGGAATGTAATTTAAACCACTGCAATTGCACTCCCATTAATTAAAATTATATTAAAATTATGGTTCATTTTCTAAATATTTTTTTCATATTTTATTAGACATACTTATTACTAAATGCTTAACAAATTACATAGTAATGCTTAGTAAAATTATGTTTTATAGATAATCCATCTCTTTAGCACATGTTACTCAGCATCAGTGGAATTAGTCAGTGTTAATCATTAAAGGATATACTATTTATGTTCTTCATTACGAGTTTCATAAAGAAGCATTTCCATTATTCAACATAAAATGCAATACCAACAATGTCTGCTGTATATTAAGATCAGTCCTGCCAATAGAGAAATACGCAGCTTTAAGGAGATGTCGTCCTTTGTGGTCACAGTTTTTCCTGTCTTAATTTCCTTCTTTTCTAAAACAATAGGATCCTGTAAAAAAGAGAAGGCTCTTTTTTTTTTCTTTTCTTTTTGGATAGAAGATTAAAAAAAAAAAAACACACGCCAAAATCTATGCTGTTCTTTATTCCTATTATTGTCCACTAAAAGCAGGTGAGAGCTGAGTAAGACAGAAGAGGAGCTTGTGAAGACTGAGAATAAGAATGAGGCAAGAGTTGTTGGGGTGAGGCTGGTTTCCTCTGGCTGGTGGAGAAGAGGAGGTGTCGGCCAGAGCCCATGATTCACCCTCTCTGACGCTGGCCCTTCAGTCCACCCCAGCATTCCAGATACTGACAGGCAGCTGCCACTGCAAGTATATGGGTGTGTAGACCACAGGGATGTACTTTCTGAGATACAGAACCAGGTAGAGACTCTTGTATTTGTTTCTTTGCTATTTGTCCCTTTCTCTTCTCTTCTTTTCTTTTGTGATTGATATTGTGGTTGTTCAGGAATATCTCTTCTCACTTTCTTGGTTGAAGAGAACTTTGGTACAATATTTTTTGCAGTCTGGATAAAAAAACCTTCAATCGTATTTAGAAGTAAAAAAATTAAACTTTCAAACTTATTCTAATTTTATTTACTTATTTTTAGATTAATTTTATTGGTACTCTTTTGATGTACCTAACGATAACATTCATCATAGGGAACATAATATACTTTGGTTCTTTTTCCTCCACTTTTTAAAGATTGTATTGACTATCTAGACTGTCCCCTACCCTCCTGAGTGCTCCTTCCCAGCCACATTTCTATGTGTATCCATTTCTATTGTTGCTTCTTTTTCTGGTTCCAGTATTTTGCTTAGTATCTGATACATAATAGATGTTCAGTAAAGTTGACCTGACCCAGAAGTCTACTTTTGAAAGACTCCAAGGGAAGATAAAGCCAAATCCCAGGTAGGGCACCATACCTCATATGAAGGTGACAGTGAATGGTGATGAAGCCACTTACACAGCTTATTTGATTTACTACCCCATATGACATTTTAGTGTTTAGACCTGCTATCCCAGCCCCCTTTTCTTAAGAGAAGGGTACACTTAGGGTTAGGGAAGTGAAAGTTCAAGATCACATAGTTGCCAAATAAGTAGCAAAGCTGGGACCAGACCTTAGAACTTCTGTGTCCAAGGCTGCTTTTTTATTTTCCAATGCAAAAGGAAATTGGAAGACAATAAGCAGTGTGGGTAAAAATATTGACTGGGTCCTGTAACACTTTGATTTCCTTTCTGGAACTATGTTCTAAAGAAATAATCATATGAGAAGTTATTCAATCACAGCCAGCTTTTACTGGCTGCTCAAAAGAAGCCATGCACAATGCTCATCATTTTTCTTTTTTTTTTTTTTTAACTTAAGTCTCAGAACAGTCAGATGAGATAAGTTCTTACAATTACTCCCCCTGAAACAGATGGTGAAATGAGGCATGGGAGGACTTTATAAAATATGTCCAAAGGTCCAAATTACATATCTTTTTTGGATTCGGACCTGTGTCTGAACTTGGAGCTCTGAGACTCAACTGCCGTCCCCAACATCCAGTTACTGCAATGTTGCTGCAGAGACAAGGGGGAAGCAATCTAAAGGCTGGCAACAGGGAATTCCGTAGGAAAATCTCCCACTAACTCTACACATGATGCTTCAGATATATATGATGAATGTTGAAAGATTGTTACAATAAAATTGAAATCCATAAAGTACTATTATGTCACTTTATAAATATCTACAGGAATTATAGCTCAGCTTTTTTTTTCTTTTTCTTTATCTGGATTTTCTAGTTTATCTACTATGAACATACCTAGCTGTATATCTTTTTTAGTTCAAGTATATAATTGGGGAGTATGTTTAGAACTTTTGAAATATTCACATAGCATCAATAAATAGTCAATGAATGTGGCCCCATGTAAAGAATGAATTCCTCTTCTAATGCATTTTCTTCTCCTGTTGCTCCTGGCCCAGGCCTTTCTAGTCTCCCCTTGCCCTCAGGCACTGTGATGGGTATTTTGAGCTCAACAGGACATCAGAAAAGAGCGGACTTGTGAGGCCAGACTTGGAATGTTCACTGCAGTTCAGGCAGCAGAACTTGTGTGGGATTCAGTGCCTTTTATTAAGTGAGAGTGTGGCCTTGGAAGAGAATTGTGGCAGTCAAATTTTGGGTAGCTTTGCACAAAGCTGAGCATAAACAGCTTGAAGTGGAGCAGAAAGGAAACTACAGGTCTGATCTCAGAACTGAGGAGGAAAAGACACCCTTCTCCTGGGAAAGGATACTTACTGTCCACTTTGGCAACCTTGATGGGAAAATGGTTTGTAAAAACAAAGAATGCAGCTAGGAGCCCAAAAAGACAGGGCTAAGGCAAGAGTGTATTTTCTGGTTTGGAGTCCAGCAGGGGAGACTCTGTGCAGACTCTTCATTGAGAGGTGCCTCAAGTACCAAGGCACATGCCCTTGTCAAATATCCACTACTATAGTAGGCTCTTGTTTCAGTGTAAGCAGAGGCTTGTGATCTGCCCAGTGCCTCATACACTTGGGAGAAGGCAAGATAGAACTTTCAGAAAAGAATATCTCTTCTGTACTCATATACATACACTTGAGATTTGTGGAATCTAGTAAAATCTCATTTAAACAAAGGGTCCAGCACTAAAACATCATCTACAATTGTTCCAAGATTTGGGGACTAGGATACATGATATGTAAATTTCCTTGAATGGAGGAATTAAAGAAAAAGAGTGCTGCCCATAAAATGCAGGCCATAGTGGAACTGGGGGTGGGAGGCAGCAGAGTTTGTTATGGAAAGAAAATGCCAAAGGGTAACCGAAACAATTTGTAAACCTTTTCCCTGGTCTGGTTGTGTTTCTAGTTGAAAAATGTATGTAATCACCATAAACTCTAGAGTGCATGTGTATAATATTTTGATATTCTTAGAGTTTTAAGTTTTTAATTTTTTGTGAGTTTGCATTTTCAGTATGACAGAATAGAGTTAAGCTCCTCAATAAAAGTCAGCAATCCTATTCAGCAATTTTTACCCTACATAATAAGAGGGAATTTAACATAAGAGTTATAAAGATGCAATTTGGACCCAGATCCTTTGAATGTTAAACTCATTTTGCCATTTTGCTGTGTGACCTTAGTCAAATTTTGTAAACTCTGTGTCTTAGAATCCCCATCTATAAAATGGAAACAGTGATAGTACTGGCAGGATTTTACTAAGAGTAACAGAAATTGAAACCTATAGAGTGTGTAGATCCATGACTGTCATTTAGGAAGTTCTATGTATGTTAGCTATCATTGATGTTATTATTCTTGGACACTTGCCAAATTTCAGATACTGAAGAACATGCCAAAGATTTCTGAAATCTTATATTGCAATTTTTCTCTATTTTATACATTACATTAGGTTGTATTCATGTGGCCACCGGTATCTTTCTATCAGAATTTCTGAGCTTCAAAGTTGTATTATTTTAAAAATACAGAGTCCTTCTTAGCGATTTTTTTATTCCCTAGGAGAGATAGTTACCTTCTTCCTAAGCAAGTCAGGACCTAGCAGTTCACTGCCTCTAAGGTGAAGCAGCCCACAGTGGGACTCCAGGGAAATCCTTTGAGTGTAGTAAAAACCTTGTATTTCCTTGCCTTTTGGTAAATGAAATCATTGCTCTGCTTTAAAGACTAACTTATTTAGGGGTTCTCTATGTCCAAGATTCACATCTAGATAGGTAAGGACAAACAGCTAAATGTATAGCCCACAGTCTATACACATGGTATCTTATAGAGCCGACCCTTACATACACAGACTATGGGGATCTTACATGGGAATTTGATTTTTTTTTTTTTTTTTTTACTGAATTAATGTACTTTTCCCTGACATGAAGAAAGAGAGTAGAATCTTTATTTTTTTCTTCTCAGTTTGTGTTAATGTAGACATGAGCCTTTACTGGAAAAAGTAGAGACTAATGTGTATGAAACTTGGATTATATCCAACTGAAAATAAAAATGAGTTCAGATGCTTTCTTTGTTGGTTTTGCCTCACATGCAGATTGTGCTTTTTGGTGCCGGAAATAATTAGTCATTTACAGGTCCATTGTGTAGTATGGTTAAACTTGACCTTCTCTTCTCTTTGGCTGGCTGGTGAGAGACCTTTCTCAGTAGGTCCAGGTGGCTAATATGGCCCTTATATGTATGAACCTATGTAGTACAGTCTGTTTTGTTCCAACTCTAATGCCATTCTCTGTCAGATCCTGTTTTTACATATGGCAAGGAAGAGCTCACATGTCATTCATTTTTCAATTCTTTGTACAGAATCTCTAAATGGGACGTCCATTCTCTGTTCAACCTCCTACAACAAAAACGGCACATTGTTATTTAAAGCAAAGGCTTTATAGATTAGTTTTTGAATGTAATATTCATCTCATGAATAACTAATAACATAAAATAAAGAACAATGAAAATGCAAATTTTCTGCACATATACAGTGGCAGCAGTATGAATTGCCCTCCTGAGTTCGTGAAAGGTAGGCAAAAGCCAGTCAAATTTCTGATCCTACCTAGTCTTTTGAGTTGTTGAGACAATATCAGAATTCGTCCCTTTTAGGACTCATTATTGAGGCATGAAAAAAGAGATTGAAATCTAGTAGAATTTCAATCCTTTCATTGGCATTATTAATAAACAAGAATTGGCAGGAGCTAAACTGATTGGCACATACATCTGGAATAACAGAAGTAAATAAAGTTTCAGGGTGGGAGGAAGGGTTTCTGCTAGAAAGATTTTAAGCTTAAATAGCATGTTTGTGAGGATGGATAGCTTCAAATGGAACCAAACCTCAAATAAACCTCTCTGAGTAGCACTTGTAGGGTGTAAGAAAAGGACATGTAGATGTCTTTCTCCAAGATAGACATGCCTTGCTTTTATTTTAGGGAAGAAAACAGAAATAATGTTAGGAAAATGGAGTCGGCACATACTTCCCACAGCTATGAAAAAAAAAGCCCAAGGAATCTCGGCAGGGAAGGTCTTATTATTCTAAGCATATTACTGGGCCATACACTGTATGCTGAGTTGGCCCTTAAGAAGATATTACTGGTAAAGAAAATGATCCTTAGCCTTTGAAAATTTTATATCGATATACACAACCAAAATTCTATTTCATCTATACACAGTAAATTAGCCCTAATCAGTTGATACAGGATGAGCATGTACCAAAAACATTGAAACTTGTTTCCTTTGCTAATCTGCTGGGGTTTTTTTCCCAGTATATCTACTTATCATACATGTAATGCAGTTGGGAAAAGTGTTCAGAGAAAGATGATGAGAAAAGACCGGATTATGTTTCCTTGACTAGAGCCTCTTTGCCTTGGATTTTAGTGATAGTTTGCATGGTAACAGTTAGGTAAGAATCCATCACAACAGTCTCAAAATAAGATGTGAGCCATGGAGATTTGAATAATATCAGTGTACCATTTTATAAGACATTAAATTACATTCAATTTTTTTCTTTTCCTGGTGAAAGAGAAAGATAAACCCAAAGGCTGGAAAAGGCCATTTAAAAGCAACAGGCTCTAAAAATGGCTGACCCAGATAACACATAGCATGACATTAGAGTTATACTCTGTAGGGTGAACTCCTGTGACCCTGAGCAGAGCTCCCTGGCTGCCTGCCACTGACTGCCAGGCAAAACTATGCTTCCTATTACTGCTCCAAACTTGTCACTAGTCTAACAGAGGGTCTTCCTACCCTACTCACCTCTAGCCAGGATTCACTATTCCTCTGAATCATCTCTGGAGACACTGCATTGGAGAATTTTATAGCATGCATGAAACTTCTACCCTCTTTTCTCTATGGCTTCTATCAATTCTGTCCAACTAGTTGTACTCAAGTATGCTTAATAGGATGGGAGAGTAAAACTCTCAGTCCATGCCAAATCAACCCACAGTCAGCATGCTGTTTTATTTTATTTTAAAGATGCATGGGAAATTTGCATTAAACTCCATAATATGTCTGTTTTAATTTCTTAAAGTACTTAACAACCATCCCTTGCTTAACATGCTTAACAACCATGACTACAGAATTTTAGAGAAAAATGATATTTAGTGTGGTCCCCCGGACCAGCAGTATGAGTAGAGACTGGAGTGGTGCAAGAAACAGGTTCTGAGATTTTCTGTGGGGAGATGCTTCTGGATGGACTGTAGGTGAGGCCCATGTCAGGTAATCCAACACAAAATATATAAGCCTAGACACCAGGAAAATTTCTTGTCTTTTTCATTTGGGCAGAGGTCATTGACAGTAACTTTCACTTTCCCATATCAACTCTATGCTTAAGGCACCTTTCATAGGAACAGATTATCTAACTCTTCAAATCTTCCACCTGGTAGCTATCTTTGAATGGATTTCTAGTTCAAGGGATCAGACTAAGTCCTAGCTCTGGGCAAGCAAGGACACTAATTACATGTCTACCTCTCTCTCTTCCACCTCCTAGAACAAAGACTTGAAACAGATCTTCCATTTTCTCTACTTTATGGATAACCTTGACACTACACCTGAGTTAGGTATATAGCAAAGTAGATCACTCACAAACTTTTGTACTTTACTAGTCATAAACTAAGTCATAACTTATGGCCTTACCTTGGAAATATTCTGGGCACCGAACTGTGTCAAAAGAAAGCTTCAAGGCCTGAGTTGAAAAGTACTATGAGGAGTTCAAGGTAACTTATTCAATCTCAATTGGTGGCAGTCATTAGTCCTTATTCCAGAGGGCCCACAGAACTTCCTCCCCAAAGTGGATTTTGAAAATGTAAATGTCATTAGTTGTGAAAAGCATGGGACAGTAAAGTACAACCCATTCTGACCAAAGGAAAAGTGTACCAATTAAATGTACCATTGGCAGTAGATGAAGGTGGAAACTAAACAACTGCTTGTTGTAAGATATGGTGGGCCTGAGATTGAGATACAAAAAGCAAAAATCTTTGCTTTTTCTTCAATCTGTGGCCTGCTTTTTATATAAAAATATCCAATGGAAGTACTATTCGGTAGTATTTTACTATCCCAAAGAGCTACCAACGGGTTTTCTTCTTATCCTATTAAAAATGTTCAGGGAATTCAAAAGAGAATCTCAGAATGGCAGGGGAGGTAATCCAGCCAGGGCTTTACCTGCCTTTGAAGAACAGAACATCCATTGTTCATGAGAGCCACTGTGATACCAAATGCATAAAGACAGCCATAAGTGTGGTGTTGTAATTCCCATGGGTACTCATAATGATTTCTAGAAAAAGAACAAAACAAGAGTCACAACTGTACTCTATTCCAACTTGTGACAGAATGGGTGTTCCCATGATGATCAGGGGCCCAATTCATTTTCTCCTCTTTCCTTTTTCATCCATGTGCTTTCCCTCTCATTGCTTTGCTTTCCTTGCCTTTTGTTTCTCTAGTTTATCACTGGCTCCCTGATCCTCCCACTCTTTGATACATATGAAATTTGAAACCTCTAACAGTCATTTCCTTCAGAGAAAGGATATTACCTCCACAGTGGAATGCCTTTGGAGCTGTGTGAATAAATGTCCTGAAAAAGAGTAGATGGTTTCCAGGTAATTTTTGCAGACAGAACTGCAATCCAATTCTGGACCTACAGTCAAACCATCTGCAGAGATAAACACCAGAAGCAAATTTGTATTTATGGGGGAAATTGTCCATCACCCTCAGCTCAACATTGAATTTGAAAAATTTCCAGGTTACATTGCATGCAGAATTGTATTTTTTTTTTTAATGCTTTGGGGTGTGTTTTGGTAAGTGGGAATGGAGCTGATAAATGTATTTACATTCCTTCGTCCACTGGTGACCCAATTTTGCAGAAAGTCATTTTGTATTTAAAAAAGAGAAGCATAATGATGGGGGCGGGGGCGGGGAGTCACTGTCATGGAAATGTATAACATAATCTGGCAAGATTGAAAATTTAGGAGGGGTTGGAGCAAAGCAAAAAGACTATCAAAAAGACTCTAAGTTCTAACTCCAGTATTTCTAAATCTTGATAATATGAACATAACATTTCTCACTGTAAAATGATTTTTCTTGTTTATGGGGGTCTGGGAGCCACAGATGCAAGACTGTTCATTCTGATTTTTTTCCAGATGAATTCTAGCCCAGGAATGCAGGTGGAGGGCATCTGAAGTGTTGTGAAAGCAGTGGCATGGAGATGTCTTCTTGCACCAGCGACTGGCTTTTTTACAGACACAGAGGTAGAACATTTCAATTCTTCCTCACCCCACCCTGCAATCTTGTGAGATTTAAGAAATTCCTGTTCTCACTTTCTACGCAGCTCTGGTGCAGTTCATGCTGGTGCCAAATTGGACACAAGGGGGCACCGAAGTGCCACACATTTTGCCCTGGGACCTTTCTACACCTACAAATTTCTAATAGCAGAGAAAGCCAGGAAACTCTAGTCCTTCAGAAGTAGTCTTCTTCCCAAGCTTACTTGGCAGAGGCATCACCATGATGGTTGGAATCATGGAACATCACCCACAGTTTGTGTTTGCCCAAGCATCTATCTTGGTGCCAGGTTGAAAGTACTCCACCATGGTGGTTGAAGCACCATATGAATGTATTTACTTTTTCCCTCTAACTAGTTCAACACTAGTTCAACTCTTCATGTTGTTATTAGAGAAAAGACTACATAAATCAATTTGAGAAGAAATGCTCTCAATTTAAAAATTGATAGTAGGCTTTCTAACAATACATTTTAAGGATTGGTGTCCTGTACATATTCTTAACAAGGAAATTATTTTTCTTTTTAATTTACGCATTTGCTACAGGAGACAGTCATTTGCTGATTTGTTTCCTGTGCTTTGTCTTTCTTCTTCTTCTGAAAGGTGAAGAATTGGCAGGGTTCTTACCACAACATGAAGAGCCTTGGGATAATTCATGGGACAACAATAAAGTTATATGTTAGTTTCTCTCACTTAAAAGAAGAAGGGGAATTTGACTATTGATTTCAAATTTTCTCTGTCTGGGCAGGAGAGCTTGCATGTTATTAAATGCAGTCAATTTGTGGTGAAATATTCTTTTTATTTTTCAAGATAGATTGCTGGTTTACTTTAGAATGGTGGGAAAATAAGTCGGTACCTGCTGAGTGCTGAAGAGAGGCATTTATTTGCTTTATTGATTTGGTCCTTTTTTGTGAGATGTTTTCTATGTATTTTTCATTTGGCTGCAAAACCTACTCACAAATGGTCCTGGCTGCTGTACTGCTTTAGTCTCCTGGAGAATAGTTCCAAAGAGAGAATTTGGAATTTTCAAATAATTCTTTTGTTAGAGAAACCTCTTGTCAAGTAAAGCTCTGTCCTCCAGACTTGGAAAGGCAGAACTGCAACCCTATGGGTTCTTGACTGGTTATGCTCTCTTACAGTCTGAGAGTAGGAATGACCGAAAAGTTTTGACTTACAACATGGAACCTGCAGGTTTTTATATAAAAAAACATAAGTAGATCATTTGTCCTAACAACCAATGCTAAGAATGTTAAGTTTTCAAGAATAATCCTTCTGACCCCGAATACTTTATTTGTATCAAAGGTGTTATGATTTAGATTTAATGTGTCCCCCAAAAGCTGCATGTGTTTGGAATGTGCTTGGATCATGAGGTGCTATACTTATCAGTGGATCAGTCCTTTGATGAGTTCATGGCTGACTGTGCTGTGCAAAGATGGGGGTATTAGAAGGGGCAAGTCACTAGGCGTGAACCCTGGAAGGCTGTGGCATTCTTGTCCCAGCTCCTCCTCTCTTTCTCCACTTACTGGCTGCCACCACCTGGCCTCTGAGACCTTTCCTCCATGCAGTTTCTTCTGTGGAACCAGCTGACTTTTGACTGAATCCACTGGAAACTTGAGCCAAATAAAGATCTCCGTTAAGCTGCACTATATGTATTTTTCCAGTGATGGGAAGCTGTCTAATACAAGAGGGTGATTGTTCTTTCTTTGGAGAAAATGATTTCAAGTGGAAATTTCTTCATTTATTAAATATACATTCTTTTTAAAGACCATTCAGTTGGGATAAGGAAGAAGAATGCCTGATCCATAAGTATAATGAAATGCTATTTATAATATATAAAATGTATGTATATTTATATACAGAAATTGGAACAAGTAACAGGCTATTTTGTAGAAGTTGGAATAGTAGGTGACTTTTAAGAAACTTTTTATTCTTTTAATTTTGTAACATTGTTCATAAGCAATCTGGTAAAATTGTGACTCGGGTGCTTTGGGACTAGTTATTATTTTCTGGCTGTTGGAGTTAAGATTTTTGACTGTTAGATTTTTTCCAAGCAGCATTTTAATTTTACTGGAAATAACAATTTCCACCTTCTTTATGGAGGAAGTCAGAGTGAGATTTTTAGGTTTAGATTGGAAAGATAAACCACACATTTTGCTGCATTTGAAATTATGGATAGTAACCCTCCAGTTTTGAAAAAATAGGCTCAGGATCTATTGGCACTTTTGATTTCTTGGATAATCAGGTTGACAAAGTGAACTTGACAGACTCTACTAAATATAGGATACTAACCCATACTAATAGCAATACAGTTTAAGCTAGATAACAAAATTCCACTCACTGAATGACCTATTGTGGTAAAACATATATTTTTTAAAAAGCCTGTATCCTTACATGTCAGGATTAAAAGAATATACAGATATTCTTTTATCTTTTAGAATTTATTGTACAATTAACTCAAATATATATAAAGTCAGTTAACTGTCTTCAGCTTTTAGTGATGCCTAGGATACCTAAAGATAGCAGATCCAACCTACTTCATTTCCTATGTGTGCCTAAAAGTACTTATACTGGATTTTGGAGGAGAAAATAAATTCAAGTATAAGAGGATATAGAGATGTTGATTTTTCAGACCAGAGGAAGAAGTTAAAGAAGTAACTTTGCTTGGAAGAGAGGTGGGTGGGAAGAACATTCTCTTTGAGTAATGTTGGGAGCTTAAATAATTTTCTAGGAGGCTTTCCAAATTTAATTATTTTTGTTCTCCGTGTTTCAAATTTCAAACAATTCGAGTTATTTAGATTCTGATTCAGGCACATGGGTCCCCCATTTCTGTGACTTCTAACTGTACTTGTTTGGGGGAAGGAAGTTTGAAAGGTGAGGTTAATTTTTGTGGTGGTTGTATACTTTGCATTGTGCACTTTTCCAGGCAGAGTTTGTGAGAGCAGCCCAGGCAACTTTGCTGATCATTGGCTAAAAGGCAACACTTGACGGTGAGCTTTGTATAGCGGGGTAGGAAGCAGTGAATCGTGTGCAAGAATATAATCTTGGCACAAAAGCTTTGCCTATTTGTGCCTGCTCATGTTAAAAGAAGAAAGGAAAAAATAAAGAAAAAATAAATATGTGATAATCCTGGATTTTCGGAACAATAGGTCTGCATTACTTATATTTCATCCTGAAGAGCAACGTATCCATCTCTAGTATTCTTGTTTATTTTCACATATGCATAGGTATTTTTTTATATTCAGCTGTCTCTTACTGTATATTTAAAAAATACACTTTTCTAATTGTGCTGCATTGTTATTCTGGAAAATGCCCAAATATTAGTAAAAACCTAACTGGTATGGAATTTTTTTTCTCATTTAATTTAATTTTCCTAGGTACTGCCTATCATGGGTGCTATTTTCTGGTCATGCTGGCTTCAGTTTGTGACCCCTCTTTTTTTCAAACAATTAAAAAAATGGGTGAAGAAATGTTTGTAAAACATTTTTCTTCTTATTAAATGGTCCTATAAGAAGTTTTCAAAATAACTCTTATCCAGATACCTAGAAACTTACCATCCGGAGTATTTTTCTCAAAGTAGATAATTCAGACTCATTTCTATTTTTTTCTTATTTAAATTTTTAAAATGAGAAATCTCACTGAGGGAAGAATACTGAGCTTCCTTTCCTAAATATGCAGATAAAAAAGGGAGATGAATGATTGACTGAACTTTTCGCTTTCATCCAGATGTCTTGGCATTCTGCCCACCTAGTCTGTGCATGTATGCTTTTGCACATGCATGCCTGTAGGCATGTTGTAACCCTACAGTCCCAGGTAGAAATGAGTGGGGTCAATTTGGGGTTAGTGATGGGACTTGGCAGCACAATGCAGGGTGGGCATACATCGAGTCAGCCACTCACAGAGAGCTCAGCTATGCTCACATGTACAGGTGTGCTGGGATGAGATGCAGAGCTAGCACAGGGAGATGGCACCTTCCCACAAATTCCCAGTGACCAACCAGAAAAATGGCTGCTCTCGGGTCTGCATTTATGACCTCTCAGCAGGTCTGAGTTTGTTCTGTGCTCCATGCTAAAGGGACTTGGTGTATTTTATTTCGTGAAATTGTTCTTCCTATGTCCTTCCAATCTCTCTGTTGTGTAGTATTCCTGAAAACATTCCTGTTTGACTGTACCAGCGTCTGCTGTTAAGTGGGGAGAAAGAGTGATCCTCCTATGGAGGAATCAGGACAGCAAAAGTGATTTGGGAAGGTGGTATAAATAGTTATTAAAACTCATTTTTTATATGGTAAGCCATATCTAATTTCAGAAATTGACTTTATCAACCAGAATCAGTAATATCATTCCATCTGCACTTCACGGTTTCACAGGTACATTCTCTTTTAAAATATTTTTCTCTCAAAACTGGGATATTACCTGATATCTGCGTATAAGTGACATACTCCAAATCCCATCTGCTGACCCACCTTTCAGATATCCCAGTGTCCTCCTTGTTTCCCATTTTTTACTGTTCAGGCCCTCCACCAAACATTGTTGTCCCAGCAGACCTTTTATCCAAGGACTGTTGATCACAGCCCAAGAGCTGTCATCCTATTTGCATTCTGTGGATGCATCATTATTCACAACATTTGATGTCCATAAAAACACATTAAAACTATTTCCTTGAGCAAAAATAATCAGCTCTCTGCTATACATATCATTTGTATACTCAAATTGTAAAATGTAAATTGATATATAAGAAAATGGCCCATTAACTTTTTCATTAATGACAATAATACATTTTGTACACCAGCAGTAGGAGGATCTTGCCTTCACTTTAGCAACCTGAAGGGTAAATGGGGTCCTCCTTCTTTTTCTATTTTAATTTCATAAAAATGATGGATGTCATGAAGCAGAGATTCTTTCCTGTATCTTATTTGTCTTAAAATATGGAACCTTTGATTTATTATAAAATTAAAGCAACCCTGATATACAGTGTAAGTGCGTTTTTTAAAGAAAAGAAAAATTTTTATTATTTGAGTATGACTGAGAGAAGACTTCACCATGGATAATATACAGTTGTCTATAAGTGTTTTATATTTCCAGTGCTTAACTCTATGCCTCCATATTATATTGAAAATATTACCTAAGAATTAAAAAATGATGTCTTTTATGGCTAGATCATTGTCATGACATACATATCTACAATCAATTTAAAAATACTGAATATATCTTTATTTTAAGATGTGAATATTTTTATTAAATTTCATTTGGATTTACTTCAATTATTTTTCTGTGAGAATTTAGTGCATGCTTTTTATAGAGGTAAATATTTAATTTATCATCTTTCTTTTTTCAAATATTAATAATAGTCATATTTTCCAGGGTATAGCATTTGACTCCTATAGTGCCTACATGACCAGTTGTCAGGCCATAGTACTTGATTAAAGCATATATTAATAATTTGTCTATCACTGATATATCATGCACTAAGAGATAAAGAGCATTTGATATTAACTGAGAAATAAAATCTGCCTTCAGTAAATTGCGTAGAAAAATTACACAGTACATTTAAATTACCATTTGCTTAGCAACATGCCCTTGTAGCCATTCCAGTGGGGCTATAAAATGATCGATTTACTTTAATTTTCTACTGAATCCTGAAAAAAATGGCTATCAGTAACCCATCCCTTCATCATAGCATGCTGATTCACTCTGTGTATTAAATTTACTGGCAAGGAGCAAGACGTTAACAAAAAGTAACAGATAATGTGAACATTTCATGCATAATCTGTAATATGAGATATGTATTAATAGGGAAATTATGATGCATTCAATTATTCTGAAATGCCTTCCAGAGATGTTTTGATTTGGCTGCGCTCGGATAGTAGCAGCGCAGCGGGGAGCATCTCAAGTGATGAATAACCTAATCTCCTAATCTCAAAATGGGCACTGTTCACAGCTAGCCTGGGAGATGCTAGTAGGAGAAACCACACTTCACAGACACGGCCACTAAGATGAATCCAGCAAAAACAACCCCCTAAACAACAACAACAACAACAACAACAAAATAACTGGCACCCCAGTCTGCCACACTAACCCCCAGTCTTTTAAAAAACAGGCAATGAAATGCACATCTTTAATGAATGTTCTTTAGTCCCTTGTGGTCACACAGGTCTAAATTCTAATTCAGGAGGCACCTTGCTACTTTTCTCTGCAAAACTTAAAGACAAAAGGCTGTAAAAATGATTGCACTTACGTTAGTGCTATTAGGAGTTTGTTATTTATGAGACATTATATATGCACAAGAACCCTTACTCACTTGCCACATTTCACACACACCTGGAATGATCTTCCCCATGTATACATTTCCCCCTCTTTTAATTTCTGAAGAAAGCCTGCCATAACAGGAAGCTGTTCATTTTGTATCATAAGCCCCATGTTCTATAAAGCTGCTTGGGTGTAATTAAGCGGTTAGGTTTATTCCTTCATGTGGGGAACAATGGTCTGGCTCCTTGGAGGGTCAAGCAGGATTTATTTTTTTGTGTACAGAGTCGGAGCAATGGAGGAGGGTGTCAGGATAGTAGGTGGTCATTTATTTGCCATTTATGTGGCCTTCTCAAAGAAGAGCAGGAGTGTATATTTTTTCTCCTCTGATTTACTTCCTTTCTTTCATGGGATCATTGCTACAAAACTATTAGGTAATACCCTGCTGTAAGGAAAATAAGTCCTGAGAAAAATATGCTATGCATGTATGCCTTCCCCCACCCTCAAATTACTTGATTGCAGCAGGCTCACTTTTTGATTAATGCAATTTTGCATAAGGTAATATTACACGAGTGTATTACTTTTCAGTAATTATTCAATGAAGTTAATATGGCAGACTTCTTGAAGAAAAATTAGAACCGTGGCGTCTCATTTCTCTAAATCCCCAGCAATGTTCAGTAGGGTAACAATAATAATTATGTATAAATAAATAAATTTCTTTTATCAATGTTCACTTGGGCTGGAAATAATGGGCAGCTTCATCCCCAATCAGAGTACTACGGGCTGCACTTTTTAATTAGCAGTGTTCCAAGGGGCAGAAATGATTTTATATGCAGTTTTGTTATGGTGCAGTTTGGGAGAGTGACACAGTGATTTGTTATAACAAGGATCTTTGCAGTTTAATCATCGTGTGAAATTATGTGTGCTATTTTGCTTTTGCTTTCCCTTGCACCTTTGGGTTTGAGCCACTCCAAAACCGGGAGGAATGGCTTACAAACTCCTTTTCCTAAAGCAGTTTCTTTCCTTTAGGTCTGATTTCATGTGAGCATCATTTTAAACTCCAGCAAGATGCGATTCTATTTAACTAGCCCTTGCTTACGGAGGTCCCATGTCTACCATTATATTTCCTTACCATGATACATACTTTGCAGCACACTTTTCTCACTAATCATGGTTTAGCAAACAAGGAAGGAGAGAGCCCCGTTTGATGAAACTTTCTGATGAGTGATGTTCAGTTTATTTCAGTCTTTAGTAGACTAGAATGTACAATTGCTCCGAAGATAAATAAAAGATTCAGGCGAGTGCCACTGGAGAGCAGAGCAGCATGTCTCTGGCATGGCTTGAGACTTATCTGATTTGGATTTGTATACCTCATGGGGAATGGCAAAATATTGGAACAGACGGCTTGATATTTCCGAAGAATATAGTGGGCTTTATTAGCACCAGTTTCGCTCCCTGACTGACGGCTTTTTCAAATTTTTTATCTTATTAATCCGTGCTACTGTATGTAAATGTTATTCCTCTCTGCATAAGGGAGGCAACCAGCGATTTGTAATAAATGCTTATGAGTGCCTGAGGCTGCACTTAAACTTTAAAACATCTATTATTAAGTTGCAAAAAAACACTGTAATGGCCAATAGTGACCTCATAGGAATTTTAAACTGTGGTCTGCTCTTCTGCATTAAAAACAAAAAAATTGCCTCAAGTTAGAATTATGAGCAATGCTATTTTAACAGCTGCATTTTGATTATTAAAGTGTGTTTTACAACTAAATTACAATGCTTTTATGGACTCTAGGTATAAGATTTAAAAAGGTCATTAAACATAGTCGGGTTTTGTCACAGTAGGTGTCATTGTATACAATGGACACTACACAATCTATTTTATGTCACTACACTTAGGATTTAAAATAGCATGTGGGAACATTTTAGTTTGTTTAACCATGTAGATTACTATAGACCTCTCAAGGATTTTGACAGTTTGCAGTTTGAGATGACTACTTTCATTATTATTTTATTAATTTGACAAGAAGCCCTACAGATTTTCTGTGTATCGCTGATCCATTTGTCCCAGAAATAATTAAAAATGCCAGCCTGGAGCAACAGACAACAGATACACTTCTGGCAAATCAATGTTCAAAAATGCATTGCTTGTACTGTAGCCAAGTCTTTAGTCCTGAAACATTTCTGCATTTTCTCCATCTGATCATATATGGAGTCATTGATAATAGGTATTGACCCACGGTGTAGGTTTTCCAAATGTAGGACCTTTAAATTGATTTATCCATTATATCATATGCTGGATACTATATGTGATGTTTACATTTCTTGCTGCACAAATCCAGGGTGAAGTTGCAGAAATTTCTCAGGGCTTCCTCTGTCATCCACAGCTCAGCAAGGCGGTAAATGTAAACTTCAGTTTGCTTTGCCTGTACCTTGTCTGTTAGCTACTTCTGTGTCAATCTTTAATTTTCTTTTCATTAATTTGGCATGGTGTTATGCCTCTGACTGGCTGGAGTCCATGCCATTTGTGGGACTGATTTCTGGGTCCCTGATTGTTTATGACGACATGGGGATGGAGGTGTGATAAGGAGTATAGAATCCTCTAAATATTTGACAAAATGTCACAAAGGAATGTATTTGCATGTAGTACCCTGGGTAGGACATAATGATTAGTGTGCAGTGCACCACTGGCTCTGTGTATCCGAGCTCATCCAGATAACATGTCTGCTGCACAGCTTTGAATATTGTATATGTACTTTGAACATATCTATGACTAGCAAAGCTGTCATTCTGTTGAAAAATGTAGCTGCACGAATGACAATACTGGTTTAATTTTTTTAAAAGAGGACGTCTTCTAAATAATTATTATCATGCTAATAACATTTGTATTCTTTTGTGTATAATTAAGATCTGCCTGTCTAAGCATGAAATAGGGTTGAAATCGTGAGTGAGTATGCTATCCTTAACCTATTTAGTAAATCAGTTTTAATTTGGCTTTCTTTAGGTTAAATCATAACAATAGATTGCTGTATACAATAATCCACAATTCATGGTGGTAAACAATCTTGGAAGTATTTAATACTTAGCAAAGCTTTCCACAAAACTGAAGCCTCTCTTATGAACATTGTGTTGAATCAAAAATATGATTCAACAATTATAATGGTCATTTATTTTATAAAGTTAGTGTTAACTCTTTATTTCTCAGGATGATAAATACCCCAGCAATTTTTTACTTTGACTTCTTTGGCTTTGGCATGTGATTTTTAAATCTTACATAATAAAAATATTAATTTGAGCTTCATGCTCCACCCAATTTTGAGACAACGCAAGGCAGCAAACAGGATAAAATGCAGTGAAAAATAATCTGTTTAGGGTTAAAGCATAACAGATTATGTAATTTAATGATCAGAAACTGTTTTGGAATACATCATGGTTTTTTGTTCCTTTAAAATAATAATAACTGTTGTTGGGTTTTTTTTTTCTTTCTTTCTTCTGTAATTTTGTGGCTAATACCTAGGCAGGCAATTATGCTAAAAGAAATTATCTTTGTCATTTTGCAAGAGTTATTCTTTATTTTCAAGTTACTTATGGCTTCTATAACCTCGCATATTCATTCTTTCCCATCCTGACTGTAACCATTTGTATGCTGTGATTTATAAGGTTATTGGAAAACACCTCCATTTATCAATTATGAGGGAACACAGACTGCTTGGGAACAGATCAAGCAGCATCCTTGGCAAGGGAAATGTCTAAGGGGTGGGGCAGGAGAGTCAGGAAGAAAAGAAGAGAAAATGCCAACAGGAGGAAAGTGGGAGTGCAAAGAACTCATTGATGTTTCTGCTTTTGTTTTCCAGCTGAGCTCCACTTGCCCTTCTTCCTTCAGCTTTCCTGGTGTACACACAGGCCCCTGCCATTTGATTTTTTCCATCCATATTTTTGGTGCTCACACTGTTTTTCTATGAATCTGTATTTGTTTTTCAGTTGTCAGCAAATATTTTCTGAGTGTCTATGCATTGTGTACACTATGCTTGAGGGCCTGGCATCATGCAAAGCCTCAGGAGGAATATAAAGGAAGTAAGGGAGGGACCTCCTCTTGCCTGTTATGAGCAGAAGTTTATTCAAAAGTATCAATAAGAAATAAATAGATAAGACGATATGAAATGCAGGATAAGTAAATGAAATCATATGCATAAAATGGTTTGCACCATAGTGTCTGGTATCATAATTTCTTAATCAATGATAGTAATAATATATTGATAATGATAGCATTGATGGCAGCAAGGATGTTAGCATGCAAGTTTTTCTGTCACTTAGTAAACCTTCTGTATTTGAATGGGTTTTCCACAATGGAAGCTGCTTTGATGGGTCCTCCCTTAAATATCGCCACCTCCCTCCTACCCTAGCCCCATACTCTTATCTCCCTAAGTCTTGTTCTTTCTTCATATGACATTTTAATCTACAACCTAATGCTGTTTACTGTTTTTTGTCCATCTCCCTACCCCAGAGAAAATAAGCTTTATGAGGACAAGAATCTTTGTTTTCTTTGCTGATAAATCCCAGACTCTGTAAGAGTGTCTGGCACAGAGTGAGCACTTCATAAATATTTCTTGAATGTTTCTTGACTGGACAGTTGGTAGCCTGTCTCATTTGTGGGTCTCCTCCCTCTGTTTCCTAATCTCATGGCTTGAGTGTTCCCTACTTCTGCTCACTTGGCACCCACTATGGCCACACTTTCAATAGCCAGTCTAGTCTACCCAGGTAGGGATGGAGAGGAGAAGATCTCCAGAGATAGTTGTGTGTCCTGCAATAAGCTTTTAATAAAAGCTGGAAGGTTCATCTAGGGCCTGTTGATCTGTTTGTGCTTTGAATCCAGTTTTCTGAGGTGGTGCGTCCTGAGATACCTGAATAGTTCCCATAAGCACGCATGGTGCTTAGATAAAGAGGCATTGGAATCAGGTGAATCTGGCTTTAAGTTCTTCCTCACCTCCATGTCAGGTCAAACCTAGGCAAGTTCCTGACTCTTCTAAGCTCCATTTTCCTGATTTATGGGACTGAGATAATGAAGATCCTCATTTTGTCAGTGGCTGTGAGGGATAAATTAAATGCCTATGAACTCTGCACAAGCAACCACTCAGTAAATGTTAGATGATTCAGTAGTACTACTCACAACTGCTCTTTACCTGTAATTTTTTTTTTTTTTTTTTTGGTACCGGGAATCAAACTTGGGTCCTTGTGCTTGCAAGGCAAGCGACGGAACCACTGAGCTAAATCCCCAGCCCTATTTTTGTTCTTATTTTGTCAGCAATATGTTATGTTGTATACAATATGATCTAACATTTTGTGATCTGTAGTACATATCAAGTTCTCTCTTCCTTTATTATTATTCCCTTATGTTTTTTCCTCCTGATACCACAGGGATTTAATTATTATTAAAATTTATTTGAAAAATAAACTCAAGTAGCAAGTTTAAGAACATATACTGAGATTCAAAACTATACTATTACTTTATTATTATTATTATTGTTATTATTATTATTTTGAGACAGGGTCTCACTATGTAGTTCAGGCTGGCCTTGAGCTCACTGTGTAGCCCAAGCCGGCCTGGAATTCACAGCAATCCCCCTGCCTCAGCCTCCCAAATGCTGGGATTATAGGCATGTGCCATCACACCCAGCTATACTATTACTTAGAACTTAGAATATATTCATTTTTCCCAAGTCATAATTATCAATAGAAGGAAAAGTGAAATTATGTGATTTGGATGAAGGACAATGGAGAAAGGGAGGTAAATGAAAAAGCAACTTTAAAACTTTCACTATCTTGATTTTATTTTTAATTTTCACACACTTAAAATGATTTAAAAAATCTAATTTTTCCCTGACATCTGTATTGTCATTTATTTATTTTTAACTATATCTGTATATTTATATCTATATAGAGAGAGGATGAATACTGTATATTGAAAGTTAGAATTAATTTTCAGAAAGAAAATTAAGGATAAAAATATGATTTTTGAAACAGGGAAGTGATATGGCAAAGTTGCATTAAATAACTTAGAAAATTACAATAATAAAATGATAATGATGTTATCAATTTCAGTGTAGTATAATTTGAGTATAGTTATTAAGCTTAATATAAGTAAGTTATATAAAGGGAAAAGAATGAATAAAGCAAAAATTGCATTGGAAATATAATGACTTTTAAAAAAGAATTTATGATTCTATTTTACACAATATATGAACATAGATTTGTGATCAATTAAAACGTTAAATGTAAAAAATGAATCCATAAGAAGTATCTACATGGAATATAGGTTACCACTTACAGATATAAGTGCAGCAAAAGATATTTTAGCATAAAAGCAAGAGGTGATACAATGAAAAATTAAATAGATTTGATGTTATGAAAGTTAAATTTATATTTTTGCAAAAAACTAAGAGCAAAACCCCAAGATAAATACTTAGAACATTTTTTAAAAGATAAAGAAGAGTTCTTAAAGATCAGCAAGAAGAGAATTCTGCTAGGAACGTGTGTCCATAAACTCAACCTTCTTTCTTTGTCTTTTTGGAAGCCTTCAAAAAGCAACATAAAGAAAAGAAAGCAAAAACCTACAGTGATATTTTCAGCTGAATTAGAATACAGACTCTAATGTTTGTAAGGGCTGCCAAAGTAAATGTGTTTGTGTCGGAACCAGTTGGAAGTAAGTATAGGAGAGAGAACCATATTCTATAACACAAGTTCTATAATTATTCAATACAAATATGCTTCTGGCAGTCAGGGACACACCCTGAGGGTGTGTTGAATTCCTTGTCTGTAAGGAGGGTTCAAAAATGGAGATGAAAGGGAAGTGTTAGAGCTCCCTCCTCCAATAGCTGAATAGACTCAGAGCACCTGAAGAAGTGGGGTGCTTCGAAGAATTATGCACAGAAGCCCCACAGTGGCAGGAAGGAGCACAGTTTTATCTAAGAGTCCTTGTAAACTAGCTAACTCAAGGCAGACCGGCTCCACAACATTTTTGGGATCTTCTTACAAAAATATTCAAGAATTCAGAAAAAAATTAAAAACTGATACTGTGGCATAAAGAATGAAAAGTGAGGTAGAAGAAAGAACTTGGGGGGAAAAAAAGAAGAAAATGCAACACAGAAATAAGTGTACTGTTAAAAGGGAAGCAGCACAAAGTCAGGAGACATTATGGAGGCCATAATGATGGGCACAGAGGGTAGGAATAAAATAAGTGCATAAAATGAAGTAGGTAGGAAGAAGTAAAAAGGACCAGAAAGAAGGTAATAGGGAGATCCACCATATCTTCATTTAATTCCTTATGGAAGAAAATACATCACTAAATGAGATGGAGCAATTAATTAGAGATACGATTTGAGAAAATTTGCCTGAAAAGAATGAATTTACATACGGAAGGGGCACTAGTGTCACAAAAAATTGGCCTGTTTTTTTGTTAACACCAGGAATATTCTAGCAAAGTTATAGGACTTAAATAGCCAGACAAAAAAGATTGAGTCATTTGTAGTGACTTAAAAATCAGGGGCTGGTCCCAAATTTTTCCATAGCAATCTTTAATCTAATCAAACTCTCTTTTGAGTATAAAAACTGTAACACTACTGTTTTTTGCACAGACAAGACAAGCTGTGTTCTCCCACCGAACCTTCTACAGGAAATTACTAGGAAAATGAATATTAATGAAGCAGGAGAGAACTAGGGACAGCAGCATGAGGACTGGTGGTGAACATTCCATGCATTCATAGAACTACTAAAACTAGCGTGTAAAGTACAGTGACAGACAAAAGGTGATGTATATGCTAGAGATGCTTAAACTGAAAAGTACATGCAAATCACCTAGGGAGCTTACTAAAATGCATATTCTAAAAACTTAGCTTGAGATTCTCTATTTCTAACAAGGGCTGAGTTAATGTTAATAATGCTGGTCCCTGAAATATATTCTGAGTATCAAGTATGTCTTTGTAAAAATAATATAATCGATAAAATTAGGAGAAGAAAGTGATGGAAATTAAAAGAAGTATGATTATTCATTAATCAATCATAGTTGAGAATTAAGAATAGTATCTATGTCTAATAAGTCAACTAAGCATAATCGCTTAGTAGTAGAAAGATAAATATTAAAAATATATATTATTGACCAAAATCAAGTGAGAGAGAAATGGGAGGGGATGCTAAAGAAAAGAAGACATGATAGTATTTTGATTGTTCATAATAGGAAACTATTAGATACAGCCCCCAAAAGTGGAAGAACAAGGATAGGACATAAAGATGTTACTCCAAACGCAATTATTAAAATTAATTATAAATTCCATTCTTAAATATACTCAAAGAATTATAAATAT
>NW_004624833.1:3010058-3064835 GCF_000247695.1 Heterocephalus glaber | reverse complement strand
GCCTGTTGTGCTAGCGCAAGGACCCGAGTTTGATCCCCGGTACAAAAAAAAAAAAAAAAAAGAGAAAATGGACCACTTGGTGAAAGACTTAAATACTAACTACAAAGATACCTAAAATGACAGGACTAACTAAAGGTATTTATTATGGCAATGATGTAAATTATCTAAAATCAAAGATCAAAGGACTAATAATTTCAGTTTGGATCATAGAGCAAACCTATTGTGCATATCAGAGTTTCTCAGCTTCCCTACTGTTGAAGTCTTGGGCTGAAGAATATTTTGAATGGTTGCAGTGGGCCTGTCCTGTGCCTTATAGGACATTTATGACAATGTTGTTCCCACTAGATGTCAGTAGCATGCCCTTCCTCCCAATTAGAACAACATAAAATGTCTCCGTACATTGCTAAATATCCCTCAGGTAGAGGTGGGGCACAAATAATTGCCAATTGAGAACCATTGTTGTTTATACAACATACCTGTGTCAAAATGCTTTAGAAAAACTAAAAGGATAGACAAGACATGATATGCAAATGTAAACAGGAAGTATAGGTTGTGACATGATATTAATATCAAACAAAAAGGAAATAAGGCCAAAGGTATGGCATAAATAAGAGGAAGAAATGTCCATTGTAATGGTGAAGGCTGAAGTTTGCAATGAAGATATAATTGTCATAATTTTATAGGTACCCCTACTACAACGTCAAAATATTTAAAAAATCACATACAAAGAAAAATAGAAACACAGTAATAGTTCACCTCTTAGAGTCTATGATTGGATGAAGGAGAAAAAAACATATATAGAAGGTTAAATAATAATGTAGATCATTTTGTATAAGTTCATCAAAACAGAGAAAAAAAATCCCATTAATTTCCAATAATCATGATTCCTTAACCCAATAGTGTCCCAGGCAGCCAAGGAGACCACGACTATCTCCAGAGGTATAAATAGCAAATAGTACATTTTCTGATTACAAAACAGCAAAACCAAAATTATGAAAAAAATAGAAAATATTAACTCCTGAAAGAAAATGCCTTAATTCAGGGGCTAAAGAGTTTGTATAAACCAAAATTTCCGAATATATACAAAAATGGACAATGTACTAGTACCTATTGCAACTGATGTCATACAGCTAAAGCAATTTTCAAATAAGTCAGTCCTAAATTCCTACATAAATAAACAATAAAGACTAGAAAAATTAACTGCCTGATGCAAGAAGGGACAACAAAATATAAACAATAATGAAGAAACAACAGAAATTAATTGGTAAGAACAATGAAAGAAACAAAAATTATACAGTTAAGGTGTTATCTAAATTATTGAAGATAAAGACTACACACAATATACAAAATTAAAAAAGAAAGTGAGTATAAAGTTGAGGAAAATAAAACTACTTGACTACTGTACTCAATATTTAGGAAGTAAATTTAAAAAATATAGATGAACTATTTCATTTAAATTGATTCTGAAAGAATCATAAATATAGTTTTTCTATAGGAGAAATAAAGAATGTGTTCAGTTATCGAAATCTCCTTGATTCCCCTAAAACACAACTAAATTCTGATGGTGACATAAGGGAATTACTACCAAATCTTTAAAAAGTAGATAATTTTATTGCTATCTAAACTATTTTAGATCATAGATGAAAAGAAAAATTTCTAAAATATTTTAAAGAAGTAAATATAATTCTGATTTTAAAATAGCAACAGTAACAAAATTTAAAATTATACAAAAAGGAAATAATAACCTAGCAATTTCAGACCTGATTTTATATTAGGTTCCCCAGAGACCCAGGCACAGCTTCATAAATTCTGGTGTAATTACTTGTTACATGTTGGAAATGGGTCAGTATTCATTTGTCATTGTTTTTTTAAGCTTCCTATTGTAATAATAAGCAGTCTGATTGAACAATCAGTGTTCTGGATCAATGTCTCTTAAGAATATCAGTCAAGGGCTGGGGATTTAGCTCAGTGGTTTTGCCACCTGCTGCGCAAGCTCAAGGACCTGAGTTTGATCCTCGGTACAAAAAAAAAAAAAAAAAGAATATCAGTCAAAATTCTAAATTAACATTAGTATATTAAAAGAGTATTATATGACTTGAATGGTTCAACATTATGATATCTTATAATAAAATCTCAAGAGAAGAGCAATAATATAAATACTTTAAAATATACTTAAAAGGC
This sequence comes from Heterocephalus glaber, assembly GCF_000247695.1. Next base: position 3,062,654 of record NW_004624833.1, on the reverse strand, counting down.
ATGGTACACAATATAATGTGCATTCTAAATTTTTTTTAATTCAATAAAAGAAATATATCCATCCCAGACCACAAACTATCATCATGTTTTCTCAGGGACTATTAGAAACATCTCTACTCATGTTAGAACCAAGGAAGGAATATCCATAATCAATGTTTATTATTATTAGGAAAATTGTTCAATACAAATAGATGAGAAAGAAATGAAAAGGATAAAAATTGGAAATGAGCAGGTAAAACATTATCTTGCAAATAATATAAATACTTTGAAAACCAATAAAATCAACTCAGATTACTGTGATAATGAAATCATTCAAGTGTCAGGGTACTAACGTAATATACTGATGCCAAAAGTTTTCACATTCATAAACAATAAATTAAAAAGTACAATGGGAGAAAACATTTCACAATAACAATAAAACAAAAAAATGTATAGGTATGAGATGAACAAGAAATATAAGATTTATGTGAAGAAAATTTTAAAATATTTTTGAAACCCACAAAAGTTGTCTGAAGAAATGGAAAGGAAAAGGATGTGCTTGGATGGAAAGACTCAACATCATTAAGATGCTAATCCTCCCTAAATTTACTTATAAATTTAACATGATCTTGTTAAAAATACTACTTCTTTTTTTTCCTCAAATCTAGACAAGTTGATTGTATAACTTATGAAAATTAACAAAAGTAACCGAGGAATTTCTGAAAATGACCAATGAGGAAAAATTAGGCAGATATAAAAAAAGTATTCGACGTGATGTTATTTGCATAGAGGAAAAAGAAAAAATACAAAACATATATAAAACAAATATAAAATATATATAAAAAACAAAGAAGAATGGTAACCAATTGGAGATATGGAAACCCAGCTAATTATGGATAGTGGTGGAAAGGGGATTCTTCACTGAATACATTTTAAAACTTTTTGAAGCTCGAACAATGTAATTAGAGTAATATATTCCGAAGTGCATAAATAAGGAGAATACAAACCCTTTCATAGAAAAGTGGGCAAAGAATAACCACTTGAAACAAAAAACTTTGATCATCATTAATTAAAAATATAAATTAAGTGGTAAAATGAAACTTGATATTCACGTTACTGTCTCAAATGCTTTGTATGAATTCATTAATATAATTCTCAAATATAACCCTGTGACAGATACATATGTGATTTTAGGAGATCTTAGTTCTTTTTCATTTACAAATATCCGAAAATTATTGTCTTTCTTTTTATTTTCAGAGGAGAAAAAATAAATATATAAAAAGAGAGCTGGTCTTTTTTTTACCATCTTTTCACTCAATTGTACTACATTACTTGCCTGAATAAATGTAAACTTTCTGTCAAGTCCCTTCATTTTATATGGTTTTAAAAGGCTTAATGGATTTTTCTTGGTTCATTATATAGGCTGTCAAATTAATACAGAAATATTGTAATAAAATTTTTGCATGTGATTGATTTATTATTTAAAAACCAATACTAGAGTCATGACTTCATAGACAAACATCTTTGGAATCATTCACAGCGAGCAAGTTGCACTGTCAAGTAGAGAGGATGGCAGGCTTCAGGGGGAAGCTAAGCATGAGAACTGGTCACGCCAAGGCATGCTCAGTGATAAGTTGTTTGGTTTTTGGTATCAGGGATCAAACTTGGCTCCTTGAGCTTGCACAGCAGGCGGTGAAACCACTGAGCTAAATCCCCAGCCCCAGTGATAGTTTTTTAACTCATTATATGTACACTTAAACTCACTTTATAAGAACAGTAGTTAAGGTGATTATAATGAAAATCATTTAGCTAAGAGAGAGGGATTGTTATAAAATTCAAATAAATGATGATACATCAGACACACAAAATCACAAGGCAAATGAGAACTGCTTAACATTGTTCAACCACTTATTAGTTGAGTGACATGGGGGGAAATTAAACTAACCTGAGTACACTTTAGTGGCCTCATTGATGAAGTGCACTAATGGTATCATCTAACTCATAAGGATAGATGATATACATGTAAAAATCTTGGGACACTGCCTAGCATATAGTAAGTGCTCAATAAATGAAAACCATTATTTCTGTTACTATAACAAAATCCCATTTCTCTCAGACAATTTTTTGGAATTGCAGTGACTCCAGAGGTACTCCAGGTAAGCAGAGAGATATTTTAGAAGATCAACCATGACAACAGTTGAGAGTTGTGATGAAAACAGAAAAAAACAAAGAATGAGCAGAAGAACAAAATTAATGAATGAAAAGAAAAGGGCTGCAGTGATACTTATTAAAATCAGCAATGAGAATACTGAGAGAAGTGAGACAGGACTGCTGATAGTAAATCACCAGTGGAAGCAGAACAAGTAGAGTCCACCCCCACAGTGAACAGTAGAAGAAGCACAGGGCATCTCTAGTGTGTAGATTGGTGCAAAGCCTAATACACAACACTTTGCACCCTTGTATGATGACCTGTGAAGGTGCAGGATGTCATTATAATGCTAAACAGTAATACTGTATTTCTAAGTGATCATCTGTATAAAAGCTATTTTATCTATCTCATTGACATTATATGTTATGGATTCTGCTTTTCTTCTAGTAAAAGACAAAAGACAAAGGATTATAATAATTTGTACAGACTAAAAGATGAAATGAATATCTTCACATGACTTAGAAGGATTAGCCCAGGAACAATTTTGACTGGACTCAAACTTGAAAGCACTTGCAGCATAGTCCAACTTTAAGATGCAGAGCTACATGATCAAAACTCAAGATGGTATCTGAAACCGCTTCAAGAAAGTGAGTTCCAGAGCCACCTGGAGTCACTGAGAAATACAGAACTGGCTTGAGGTATATAGTGAGTGGTCAATATTATTACTTGTTCAACACAAACAAACAGCCTATTAGGCAATATTATCCTTTCTTTAGACATGAATAAACTGAGTCGTGCTAGGTTTAAGTAAATTATCCAAAATCACACAGTAACTTATGGCTGGACTGCAGGTCTACTTGACAACAAATTTCTTTCACATACTGATACCCAGAAACTTTAATGTATGGATTGGTAAAATACATTTTGATTATTAATGTCCTATGTGATTTAACTTTTTATTTCACTGTGTTCAGATTCTTGAACTTTCCAAAAACATAAGGTGGAACTTTTTTTCTTTTTTGCAGTACTACAGATTGAACCCAGGGTGTCCACACTGAATCTCATCCCTAGTCTTCTTTTTAATTTTTAATTTTGAGACAGGGTTTTGCTAAATCACCAAGATGCCAGGCTGGGCTTGAACTTGTGATCCTTCTGCCTCAGCCTCCTGAAGTGCTGGGATTACAGGTGTGCATCACCATGTAGTGGCATAGCTAGGTCTGGGGAGTGTAAGGGGCAGTTTGCCCCGGGCAGGCAGTACATATTTTGGGCTGAACAGTATTTAAATATTTTCACATATTCTGTTATGTTGGGTGGCAGCAAATTGAAGGGCTGCCCTGAGCAGAAGGAACTCTAGCCACTCCATTAACACCATGCCAGGTTTATTTTAGTAAATAAATAGGAAGAGACTTTTGCTTCATGTAAAGATATTTTATAAACACCTCTATACACCCTAGACAGAGCAATCTCCTTCAATAAGATGCCCCCTTCAGGTACTATTCCATGTTATTTATCATGCTTCAAAACAAAACTTCTTAAACCAGCTGTCTCTACCTGCTCTCTTTCCTTCACTACCCCTTACACCTCCACCTATTCCAGTTTTTTGCCACTATGCTGAAAATGTCCTTGTTCTGGCCACAAATTCCTATTACATTTTATGAATCTGAAAATCAGTTGTAATCCTGTACTTTTTGACTTCTTACAGTGTTTGGATGCCATTAGCCATGCCTTCTTTCTTAAAATATTTTCTCTTCCATTGTAATCTATGACAGCTTAGTTGCTGCTTTTCCCCGTTCCCTCCCTCTCCCATCTCTCCTGCTCAGCCTCCTTTGCAGGACCTCTTCTGTGCACCTGTCCTCCTGGGGCTCTGTTCTAAGTCCTCCTTTCCTCTTTCTCTATACACTCCGCTGATTGCTCCTGCCCAGTCTGACTTTGCTGTTGTCTGTGATTCTAGTTTACAGTCTTCTGATCTCCAAAATGATCTTTCTAACTGCCGACTGATATGGCTTTCTAGCTATCAGTTTTGTATTTCCAAAATTGAATTGAACATTTTTTACTCCATGCTTGAAACCTGCCACAACTACTGTGATTCTTATTGTGAGACTGGAGATATATGATGAATAACTTCCAGGAAATATTTATTTAATGAATTCGTGAAATTTTTAAGGTAGAGAATTCACCTTTGATTTTCTTTATAGCTTAGGAAATGTTTAAGCAGTGTAGTACCTTGTTTAACTATCCTAGTGCTTTCAAACCAGCACATAACTATCCTTTCAATGGCCTTGTAAGACATACCAAGATAACCTTTGCACAAAGCCCATGTCTTGACCTTGCTCATGACTCTCAGAACCCTCACTGACATTTGTGGTTGGATGACCAGCTCTGAAGAGCTCTGAGTTGCCTCTGTGCAATTGCTACAGTTTGTTACTGGAAGTGAAATTCTGTACTTCGTAAATCAGCCTTCATAAAGTGGACCATCAACCCATGATATCTTTTAGCAAGAATTAAGCACAACCATGCTTATACAGTTTGGTAAGTTAATAAGTTGATAAGTCACCACAGAGATAAAGGAATATAAGCAGAGAGCCAAACAGCCAGCAAGCAATGTATCAAATATTTTAGTCAAAAATATATTTATTGAGCATTTACTGTGTGCATGAAAAATTTTTATGAAGTTGGTATGTGTTAATTCATTTAATACTCCCAACAACTTTATAAGATGATTGTTTTCATTTTATAGATTAGGAGCCCAATAACAAGGAAATAAAATAATTTGCCTTAGGTCATGCATCTATGTGCAAAAAAGTATAACAAGCACATTACAGATTAACTCAATAAGGAGAGCTTGATTACCTTATATGGTGAATGAGGATGTAACATAAAGACACAATTCAAAAAGAGGAAACACATCTAGTAAGTAAATATGTGGAAATATGTTCATCTTTTTTAATAAAGAAAAGGTGTCATACAATAAGGTAACACTTTTACTTTCCCTAAGTGAAGGGATGATCAAGAGGCATCCATATTCATGTCTCTCCGCTATCTGGAAGATGCAGGTGTAAATGAATAGAGAAAAGGAAGGAAGGGAAGGAGGGAGGAATAGGAGAGGGGGAGAGATGGAAGAGGGAAGGAAGGAGGGGTGGAGGAAGAGAGGGAAGCAGGAAGGTTCTCAGGACTCAGGAGATTGTGGAGAGATTGCCTGGCTCCCTTAGAAAATGACAGATCAAGAGTTAGGATGTCTCTTCTTGAGATTTTAGTATGAGGAAATAATGAAAACTTTGTGTACCAAAAAGATACTTTCACAACTATAGTATAGTCATATTGCAAAAATTTAAATACCCAGTGATAGAATGTTATATAATTCATGAAATCTATAGATTATCCAAGCATTAAAGTATCCATTTTGAAGACATTATAAGATACATGACAGACATGTATGATAGAATAAGTAAAGAAATCTTAATACAAGTTTTATATTTAATAATTATATCTAAATTATCTTGAGCTTTATGATATAGAATGGGAAAACAAAAATTAAAATAATTGCTATGTTAATATTGTGATTTTCTTTATTAAACAATTTTGTTATTACATCATTTATACAATAAAGTAAAATTCGCTAGAAGTCATCATTCAGATGTGGTATGAGCAAGCTTTGTAAATGGTATGTAGCATTATTTTGGAGCAAGCAAAGAGGCACCTATGGCTTTGAATGCAGACAAAGGTGGCTACTGAATCTTGACTCCAGTATGTGGTATTTAATCAATCACAGTCAATTTGATCCTTAGCCTTTTTATCTGAAAATAAGTTTAAGATGTTTGCATTAATAGTAAAAAATATTTTGGGTTTTTTTCTCACATATTGCCTCCTATGATTTTCAGGATATAAAAAGTAAATAAAAAACAATCAAAAAGTGCACACTGCCAAAAAGCCTTAATTTAATCAGTTCTATTAATTGAAAAAGACTTCATTAACGAGGCTCTTCTTTGGATGTCATCATCATTATCTTCATATTTAGTCATTGAAACACTACAGATGGTGACAGTTTTGGGGAAGGGAATTTTTGTCCAATTACTGAAAATTGACCACCTCCATCCAGTCACATTCATACCTGTGTCTCTGAGCTCTCTGAAAGATGCAAGTGTAAATAACCATGCCAACTTTATTAGGACCCCACTTCTCATCTTTGGATTCAAAATTTAGACTGTCTCCCAGTATACGATGGTTTCAAGGTGAAAAGAAGAAGGTATTCTTTGAGAAGGGTGCAAAGCCTTCCTCTTTGTTATGCTGATGAGCCCTGCAAATATTAACTGATAAACAATTGATGGTACCATAGTTGGTTTTAAGTAATATGAGTATTTTTCCATGTTTTAAAATAACTTTTATTATAATGTATTCTAGAAAGAAATGGTCACCAAATTTTAACATTCATATTTTAGGAATTATGCAAAATAGTCTATTTTGTTAAAATATTGTGATTTCTATTTATAGTCTTTCTTAACTGATTTTACAATTTTCTATTTCTTATAATGTACACAATATACTTGTACAGTAATACATATAGTATATTGTTATATGAGATGAGGTAATGTTTAAATTTTAAAAGTACACAGTCCATCAAAAAATGGATAAGCAATTCAAGAAAAGAAAAATAGTATGATATTTTTTCAACAGATGGTGTAACCCTCATATGGGGGACCCAAGAGGATGTTGTATATTGCCAAAAACCAGCTACACTGCATACTCTTAGAGAAGAAATTGAAAATGTATGGACAGCGATCTCAATAAGCAAGGTTACCCAAGGAGCAGTTTGCTGTACTAATAAATGTCTGAAAGCTAATGGCCACTACTTTGGGCACCTCTTGTAATTGCAGAGGCTAATAACTGGTATTAATCTCGTGATGTCTCAATCAATTTAGTATTAAAACATTTGTGTAAGTTTTTATTTTCCTGAAGTGTGCATACATTTTTTTGGCAGATTCTGTATAACACTAAAGACATTGTCATTAATCACCCTCAAAGTAATCCCTCTCACTTCAAAACCACTTACCCCATCCCATGATTCTTGCCACTTTTTGAAACAGTTCTGGAAATCCTTTTCCATGGCTTTAGTTGCCTTGTTGTGGATACCTCAATGTCCTGAACTGATTTAAAATGCCTGCCTTTCATGGACAGTTTGACCATGGGGAATAGCCAAAAGTCGCACCGTGCCAGATCCAGTGAATAAGATGGATAAAGACACACTACAATGTTTCTGTTTGATAGAAATTGCCATACAGGAAGCAATGCATAACACAAGAGTGCTGACATGATAGAGGATCAAATAATTTGCTCACTTTTAGGCCATTTTCTACACATATCATTTCTTAAATATTCTAATAAGCCCTTATAATATTCAGAGTTCATTGTAATATTCCTGGGTACAAACTCAGTTTACACAATATCATCAAAATAAAAAAATCAACATCATTTTGATGTTAGATCTTGATTGATTTTTTTTTCCACACAAGGAAAACTGGGTGATTTCTGTTGAGAACTCTGAGCCTTCCTCTCAAGATCAGAACCATAGACTGAAGCCTCATCACCTGTGAGGCTATTTCTTTGAAAGTTGAACTGCGAAGCAACATAATGGTGCAACTCTAATGAAATCCACAAATGGCGTTGCTTTTGTCTCACAGTCAAAATGTCTGGAACAATTTTCCCAGCCATTTGCATCCAGTTCACATCTGTTGTTAAAATGCTTTGAATGGAACCATGAGAGATGTTCAAATCTTTGAAAATTTCCCTAATAGCCAATCGCCTGTTGAATCTTTTTGCTCACTCTCTCAACATTCTTTTGGGTTTCTGATTCTGTAGGACATCTTGATCTCTCATCTTCAACTAATTCGCAACCATTATGAAATCAAAACTCTTGTAAACCATCTTCATGACCATTACAGCATCACAGTAAACTAATTTTTGTTTGTTTTTGTTTCTTATCAGGGACCTAATTCGGGACCTTGCACTTGTGAGGCAGGTGGCAGAACCACTGAGCTAAATCCCCAGCCCCACAGTAAACTAATTTTAATGTCCTATAGTTTCTTTAGCACTTTTTAGCAGTTTAAAATAAAATGTCATGTTTGTGCGTTGCTCGTGATCCATGATTTATGACACACATTAAAATACACCTTCTTTCAACCTTAGCTCACGACTGACTGCACTAAAGTTGAAATGTGTCACTAAGAGTTACTTCTCCTATTGAAGATCCTTCCCGTTGGATGGCACTGGGCAGCAGCAATCACCCTGTTTTGATCACACCTGAACGAAACAGTACATGACTGTATGTATGTGCTCAAAAATATTTAATTTGTGGATTATGTGAACCAGAAAATTCAAAGACCACCATACTAGCAATATATTTGTTTTTCCATATCAAAGTTAACTTTGAAAGTAAAATTATTAGAAGAGTTAATATAGAGCAAAGAATGCTAGAGATAGTAACACAAATGTAATATAAACCAAGAGAGTGAGAAAAGAATTACTGAAAATTTAAAATCCCAGCAGAGAATATTGGATGATAGAAGAAAGTATTTGGCAGTATACAAATAAAAACTATTTTATGCATTGGCCATTGTCTAGACTCATAGATTTCTGTGAAAGCTGATCTTCCTAGAATGGCAGAGCATCACTAGAAGAAGGGTAGAGGACACTGAGGGCTTTGGTCAGGAGCCCTGTGGTAATAAGTCATGTGGGATCACAGATTCATGGATCAGCACCTGCTTCCATGTAGCCTCCATCTACTAGTTTCACACCTTGCATCACACCTGAAGCTTTAGTTCATGACTAATTTGGAGTAGAGAGAAACTTGAAATTCCTGCAACATAAGAAAAAGATCTTAGGGCTGGGGATTTAGCTCAGTGGTTTTGCTGTGTGCTGCGCAAGTGCAAGGACTCAAGTTCGATCCCCGATACCAAAAAAAAAAAAAAAAAAGAAAAAGATCTAGATGAGGATAATTCATTCAGCCAAACATATTTTTCTGTAACTGTTCCCTGTCCTTTTACCCTAAAAATGTTGAGGTGCTGCAAGGTAATGAAACTCAAACTACTTTCCAGGGAAAATTACAAATAAATCTTAAATAGTGTATTTTTGATACACTAAAGCTAAAATAAAGTACTCTTCTAAAGTGTCAATTTATACATCTATAGCTGCTTTGATTTTTTTTAAAAGAAAAAGTAGAATAAAGGCTGTATATCTTCCTTAAAACATTTGATGGCTAAACTACTATAAAAGAATGTTTTCAGGTATTGATCAAATAGTCTAGTTCTGAATCTGTGTAATTCATTAGAGAAAGAAGTAACCACTTCACTGTGAGAATTGTCTTTTCTGATCCACTTGTTTTGTGTGAGATAGAGAGAAAATAGGTTGCAAGTTGTTTTTGCCAAATAATTAGCTATTATTAACATGGGAACTGTATGTCAACAAATGGACTGGAAGAACACCCATAGTACTTAGGCCAAAGTAAAAAAATTGTTCATTGTTGTTTTTTATGCTCAGGAACATTTTAAAAACAACAATAAGTGAAAGAGCCAACCCATCTGCATGATTTTGGTTTTCCATCCAACTTCATTTCTAGTTTTCAGAATTGTAAGAACATCTTTGACCTTGCTTATGCACCTGACTCTGGACTTTCCTTGCAGTGCTTCATAACTGTTTTGTGTTTAGACATTCACCTCCTTAGAATTTACCTAGACTTGTCACTAGAGGATAAGATAAGGCCAAGAAGGACAAAGGTGCTATCTAGGACCCTCAGGGTGAACTTTTGCCTTCTGGAGTACTTTTAGGGCAGAGAAATGAAAGCCCTGGAGACTTGTAGCTACTGGTAAAGATGACTCATTAAATACTGATCTTTAATTAATCTTCCTGGTCAGATTCATTCTTTTCCTTAGAAAAATATAAGTCTGGCAGGGATTTTGAGCTGTCATACAATTCACCTATATTCATTTTGGTCAGGATGAACCAGAGGCTCAAAGAAGATGTTGGCCTAGACACTTCTTTATCTCATTCCAATGGCTGACAGCTTTCATTGCTGTAACTTCACTATGCTATGGCTTATTTCTTTTGTCTACTGTTTCAAGATGAAAAATCACTATGAGTATTTGAAGAAAAATTTTTTTTATATGGGAGGAAATATCCCTATTTGGCACTCACCTAAATTTTAAGTGATACTGGGCATTTGATTGATAGATTTTAAACCATTTATTTGGTTTACTTCATGCCAAGAGCCTTTAGCTTTCCTCATTGGTCAGCAATGTCTTACAATCCAGTTTATCTTTTACGGGTTTTTTTTCCTGTTTTTTCTTTGGTGAGAAGCACATATAAACACAAAAACACAAAGATAGTTGAGGTCTGGTTTAGGCCTGTGAATTTTATAAAGATTTTCCTGCATCTTATCTTAATTATAAGTGATATTGGAGGAAATAAATGGAACATAAGAAGAAGGAGTTGATGGGACAAGGACTTTAGGAATATTATTGTGTTTCTAATAGCTTCATGTGGGTTGAAGGCCATCTGGATGGCATTATGGGAAAAGGGCAGCCTGCTGGGATATTTGGAAGAGAATCAGGTTTATTAGATAACTTGTGCAATGCAATTCAGATTTTGGAACACCTGAAAGGAACAAAGAAGACAGAGAGCTATACGAGGAAATATTTGATTGTCATATGAGTATTCCAGAAATACATATGATATTACAGATAAGAACAATTGCTATTCTGGTGAGTACAGATGTACATTGTTAGTATAACCCAAGAACCAAATGTGGAGTTACTCAAAACAAACATAGAATTCATGTGCTTATAGTTGTTTTACAGGAAAATACTTTGCCCTTTATAATGGATAGGGAAAATATGAAATCCCTTCCTCATTTAAAGCAGAATATTCCTTTTTTAACTTTCTGTTTATTTTCCAATGTTGAACTCACATTAAAGATATAATTTTGGTTCTTATAGCTTTTCTAGAATTTTGCAGCTTTTAAGGAGAAAAAACTCCTCAATGATTTCAGTATTTTCCTTTAGCAGAAAACCTATTTAGAAGTAACTATTAAATTTATGTTATAATTTTGTTGTTCAGATGATATATACTATAGACCAATATTTCTCAAGCAAAATAATGTGATATCCAAGCTTAGAAGCCCTAACTTAACCAAAGTATACGATATACTGCAGATTTAATTCTGAATTTTTGCAAGTTTGTTTTATGTAAGTAGTTTGAAAAATCCAACATGAAGGTGTAAGGGCAATTGCCATTTTTTTCCACTGGACTATTTTAGATTATAGTACAGCCATTCCTATTTACCAACAAAATTAAAGGATATTTTCTGACCTTTTAAGTAATAATGTGTCCCAAATGGTGTCAAGAAAACATAAATACAAATGGCTATACTTGATTACATAGTAGTCATCCAGATAATAACATAATATTTACAATATTTATAAACTATGAACCTAATTATACTGTGTATTTATACATATATGTAGAATGTATTTGTGTACATATACAGTATAATAAAAATTAAGGTGAAAATACACATTTAATAAAACTCTCTTGGAGATCTGCCATGCATGGTTCCTATTTTGAGAATCATTGATCAAAACCATTTCTTTTTCCTATTTAGCTGTCATCTCTGTGGAGAAAAAGAAGGATGGGAGCAAATGAAGCAAATTCATAAAGAGGAGATCATAATTTAGTATTAAATTTCTAAGACATAGCAGTTGCCTCACACAGTAACCTCATGTTGACAGAAAACTGACCCAGTGAGATTAAGGGATTTATACTTAGTAGCACAGACAGAGTAAGACTCAACTCCAAGACTCCTGACTTCTAGTTTAGTACTGTTTGGTATGCAACCATGAGAAGGAAATACAAATGCTATTTTTATCATAGCAGTGGGAAGAAAATAGTATTTGCTTAATGTGGGTACAAAATAACAAAATTAGATTACTGTGGCTCCTAAATTAATTAAAAATAGTTTGAACTTTATTTTTTGTTTCTAAATGCTATAGTACAAATTATTATTAAAGTAGGAAATTTTTTTTCTATTCTCCAGTTGGAGAAAATTATTTCATTTTACAGAGTCATTTAAGGTACAAATATTAGGAATTGTCAAATGAAGAGTGGATATTACTATTTGGGGTGATGTGGAGTACAAGTGGAAATGCTTTGGGGGTATCAAACCTGGAACATCAGATCTGAAGGGAAATTAAATTTTCTGTGATGTTCTGCTTCATTTTATGCAATTCTATTCAACTTTTCACCCCTTGCCAAGTTCTGCTTTACTCATTTGGACTGTATCATACATCAGTTGTGGGAGGGGGTCCTATCTACCCATTCAAATGCCAGTTGCTGATGTCAGCCTGTCTGTTTCCATGTTACCTTTCACAGAACTCAAATGCACACGTTCTTTCTATCCAAGGCTTTCATTTTTTTCCCGAAGTCAGAATTTCATGCTTAGTCAAAAGAGGTAATGAAAAATAAAAAATCCATTTACCTTTCGGGTATTTTTCTGTGTTTGTACCCCAAACTGAATATTATTAAGCATTGCATTTATTAGAGTAAAAATGATTTTTGATGCACACACTTCATCTTTTCTGTTCTATTAACATGCTTATGCATTCCAGAATCTGTATGAAAATCTGCAGAGTATAGAATTAAACAAGGGAAGGGGGGATACCCAAAGTGTCTTCACCAAAATCTTTTAGTTATAAACATGTCACACAAGGAGGAGACCACATGCTGTTCTTAAAGACATAATGCAGTAAATATTTAATTCAACAAAGGTTGATGACCATTCAGTCACAGTGAAGGCTTCTGACTCTATATTAGTTATGATGTCTGATTGCCCCTATGGAGGGTTTTATCCATGTAGGACAGCTCTCTCTGACTCATCTTGATATCCTAAATTGCAGGCGGCTTGCTTCTAATGGGATCTTGATACAAATTTGTTGAAGGAATGAATGAAAAAAAATGGCAAATGTGAAGACAAGAATCCCCAAGAGGTTCTACAGATGACATAATGATGATAAGGATAATGGTGGTGAGTATCATTTTATCCAGGGTTATTCTGAGAAAAGAACTTTGAAAAGTGCTAAATAACTATATTTTAGCTTTCCAGCAGTCCTATTAAGAGGTGATTATTACTATTCCCATTCTACAGATCCAGAAACAACCTCAGAGAATTAACATAATTTGTGAGTGATCAACAAATAGGAATATTTAAATGAAAAAAAATTTGTGACAGTAAAAGGCACATTGCCATTAATACTCCTAAAAATATTCCCCTTCACTTCGAACACACTTATCCATTATTCTTGCTACTTTCTGAAGCAATTCCTGAGTGTCTTTTCATGGCTCCCTCCATGTTCTGAGTTGATTCAAAATATTTACAGCAATTTCTGACAAATAGACGCTAGTGTCTCCTTATCCACCAGATCTGGCACTGTGCAACTTCTGGCTCTTTCCTAAAGTCAAAATGACCCTGAAAGGTAACTGTTTAGAATTGATTTAGGACATGAAGATAGCCACAACACCACAGATAAAGACACAAAACAAGACTTTTAGAACTGCTTCAAAAAATGGCAAGAATGAAGGGATACATGCAAATTGAGAGAGTATTTTGAGGGAGATTAATGGCAATGTGACTTTTATTGTAATGGTTTTGAAAAATGAAACATTCTCCATATATTGTGTTCATACCTCTGTCCAAAATCACAGAAATAGTAAGTAGCAGTTCTAAGACTTCATCCCAGGTCCATCTGATACTGCAATCAAAAACACTATCTCATAGAAATGGATTTCCTTTTAGTCCTCTGTGATTGCTCTTCAATTTAAAGTTGTACCACATTCTCCTCAGATAAAGCATTAGTCTTTAAGGAGCTGGTGCAGAGGAGGGAAAGCCCAGGACCACCGGGTGTACTTGTGCAAAGTGTGCTTGCAGTACTTCAGAAGCTATCAGTCGCCAAAACCTTTATGTGAATTGTGTCTCCTGGAGGTATGCAATGCACAATATTCACAAATTCTTATGAATCTGAAATCTGAGGCTTATTTGAAGCAAGCAGTTCTTTTACTTTTCAATCTAAATGTTGACTGTTTAGGGGAACTGTACATTTTTCCTGTCTAACTCAGAGATTATTTTAGGTAAAAAAACCTATCCCAAGCGAGCTTTATCACACTATCTTAACAGTGGAAAAGTATTCTTGGTGTATACTAAGGATCTTATTTACTAAAGTAATTGTTAACAAAGACCATCCACAAAAATATTTCAAGTGGCAAAGAATCATGCAATTATAATTCTGAATAAATATTAAAAATGTTTTTATTGCCCAGAAAATTAAATCATGTTATTGAACAGTATCTCTGACTTTTCTCAGTGTTATTCAATAAAGATTTTCCTAAAGGTGATTTTGATTCATTGTAGGGTAGGCACCAAAAAATAAATAACCTGGCAGATGCAATGCCAGATGACAAATATGAAAGCACGTTCACTTAATCTCTGCCTCATTGTTTCACTAATCTATCTTTTTAAATTTCCAAAGTTCTTCTCAAAGTCTTAGTTTAAGTTAACACTCTAAGCTTTTGATATTCATTCTTTCATTTAGGAAATATTTCCCAAATCTTAAAAAGAGCCACTTAACCATTCATCCTAGCAAAGTAAAAATTTATTCTGGTGAGGATTCAGAAACTTCAACTTTCATTTTATTATCCATTCATGTATTGTCATAGTGGAACAAAAGCAATGGCAACATACTTTCATTCTCTAGGCAAATACAGTTTTTATTTACAAAACTGGGTAAGGTATTTGATGCTCAGTCAATAAAAGGTATAATTCAAAGCCATGGTCAAAATTAACCTAGAAAGCTATTATCTATCTATCTATCTAGATAGATAGATAGATAGATAGATAGAGATATATAATTTTTGAAACCAATAACTGCTGTTCTACCAAAGCAAAGGTCACCTTGATCAGATGATTCCAATTGCCTTCTCCATGCACAGGTTTCTGCCTGCTTTCCTAATTTTTATGACCTTATCCCTTCAGCTTCTTCACACAGTTTCCTAATTACCTTTCTCATTTTAGCTCGGATCCTTTGTGGCAGTATTGCACCTTGGCTTCATGGTCCTTTACCTGCCTGTCTTTTGATGCCATCATTGCCCTGTGGGCTGCAGGCTCATCATTCTGGTGCTGATGCCCACAATCACCAGATTTTCTTGTCTGTTACTGTCTGGGTTTCCTACTACTTACACAAGGCACTTCATCAATGTGTTGCCCCTGCCTTTTCCGGAAATAGCTTCTCATCCAGTCATTGAGTTGCCATTGTTAAGGAAGAGCCTCTTGGATCTAGGACACTGATGGTCTTTGTTAAAAAGGAATGGAGGGCCAGGGATTTAACTCAGTGGTTCTGATGCCTGCCTCAAAACCACATGGTCCCGAGTTCGATCCCCAGTACCAAAAAAAAGGAATGGAAAGGTGTTTTTGTTGATGGTGGCCAAGGCTTTATTCCAGCATAGTACTCTCTGCTTGTTTCCAAAGTAAAATATTCAGATTTTTAATCAATCATTTTCCCTGGGCTTCTCGCACTATATATGTATAATATTGAGCTAGATGTGGCCCTTAAACCTGTTCTTATTTCTGTTAACTTTCTAATGGTCTCATCTTGGCTGGGGGCTTGAGAGTAGTTCTTGACATTTCTATTCCCTTTACTCTTTCCTCAAATCCAATAACTCATGAAATTTGTCACAAAGTCCAAGCCATGCCTTCCACTTTTTCTTTTCTTTTCCTTCACTTCATGTATGAGATGCAGCATGTATTCCTTATTTAACTCTTGCCGATATGATCCCTTGTTCCACTCTCAAATCTTGCCACATTCCCTCCATTCCTTGGGCAGCAGAATCCTTAGAGTTGTCCATATCTTCATGCTGGCTCTCTTTTTGATGACATTGTGATGTTCCTTGATGTAGATTTAGTTTCCTGTTTCTGTTTGGCACTCGATGTGTACTTTCAGTTGGAGAATACATTATCTTTACTCAATTTAGGAAGATTCTCAGCTATAATCTCAGATTTGCTTGTCTGGCCCTCCCTCACCTCTCTTTGGCTGAGGTGCTTATGGGTGGCTATTGGAGCGCTCCATCTTCTCTATCTCAGACCTGCCCTTCCCAGGCTTTTTCTTGATGTGCTGCATTACTGGTTGATGTCTGTTTTGCTGTCCAATCACCAATTCTTTCTTTAGCTAGAATTTGTTTGGCACTTGTCTGCTTTATTGTTTTTTTAGTTTATTTCAAATGCTATGTTTCATATTTCCAGAAGTCTAAGTGTCTTTTCAAACATAATTTTATTTCTGTTTACTCTAAAAATCTCCTTGTTATTTATTCTAAATGTTATTCTTATTTTCATCACATTGAGGATATTAAAGATAATTATTTAAAAGCAACTTATAATTGTCCCATTATTCTCATTTCATCCAGCCTGTGTTATTCTTCAGATTTACAGATTTTACTGGTCTATTCTCCTGGCTCTTCTTCTCTCATCTATTTGAATCTGAGTTGTCAGTGGGGTCTGTTGTCTTCCTGACCTTCTGCAGTCATGCCTTCTTAGCACTTTGGAGCTTCTCTCTCTAGCCATCCATATTCTCCGGTTCTTAATTAAGTCTTTGGCACTTTTGGCTCATGTTAAAAATTAGAATAAAACAGATGCTATCACTGAGTCAGTCTGGTCTGTGAGGATGTGTCTCCTACTTCCAGCCACAGAAGTACCAATGTCTGCATAAGTAATAGCCCTGGACAGAGATTCCTGTTGGGAGACTATGACAAGAAACTCTGCTAACTTTACTTACTGCTCCCTACTCTGACTGGCTCCTCCCAGAGAAGAAGGGTAATTATTTTGCTTAGAGTGTTTTTGAGTTGAGGGACTGTAGTTAGTTTTGATGTTTCTGGGCTTTTTCTTTGGGGCTGTCTGCAAGCTGCGGTGAAGGACTCTGGTCTACTCTCTTAGCCAAGATCTAGACTTTTCAGAGAAGCTGGATGTTTTGCATTTTAGAATCTGAGTTTTGAGGCACAGCTCAAAATCCCCTCCAGACCTGTATTTCTCACTGTCCATTCCTAAGTGGATAAATCTATCTAATGCAGAGAACCATTCCCAAGCCACCTGGTTGTGCGTGTAAGGTACACTCTCAAAACTATTTCAGCAATAACATATACTGTACATCTTAATACCTATCATTCTGACTCTTCAATCTTCCCCTGCACCTCCTCTTTTGTATTGGTTCTAAACTTGAAGGAGTAAAGGGATGCCATATATTGGGGTTTTATGCAATCCAGAAACTACTTTAGCCTTTTTCTCTGGTAGCCCATTTCTTGCCTGACTCTAACCATCTAGCTTATATTGGACATTCTTAGTCTTTCTTTACTCACAGAAGCAAGAATTCCTAGCATAGCCTGTGAATAGCAGACTCATAGCTTTAGGATCAAACCTTAAAGATTTATAAAACTTGTCATTTTTTATGCTACAGATATATCTCACTTGTGTTTTTGAGCTCAGCTATGCTTTTTGGGTTTTACCTATTCACATTTTTTGTAACATTTTAATAAGGGAGAGACCAGTGTGTGACTACATGGTCACACAATTCTACCTTAGCCAAAAATCCTTTTCAGCAACTCTGTACATGTTACCTTCGCTACCTGACATGGCTTTTATGTCTTGTGTCTCCCCCTAATAAAAATAATTCCTTAAAATTCAGCTTTCCTGCTGTTTTTGTTTGTTTGTTTTTCTTGGTACTGGGGATTGAACTCAGGACCTTGCACTTAAGAGGCAGGCACTGTGCCACTGAGGTAAATCCCAGCCCTGCTGCTGTCTTTTTTAGGAAACTTGTCCTGCAACTTTCAGTCACTGCTGGAAATGCTTTTCATATGTCTTTGTTAATAGGTTCTAAACTCCTCCAGGTCCAACTTGACGTCTTAGACATTTTATGGACTTCAGCACGAGTCCAGTGCCTGGCACAGAAGTATCTTAAATAAATGATTGTTGGGGCCAGGGATTTAGCTCAGTGGCACCATGCCTGCCTAACAAGCACAAGGTCCTGAGTTTGATCCCCGGTACCAAAAAAAAGAATGTTAGTTTATTAAGTGCTTGTGGATATTATAATTCTTATTGATTTAATAAATGCCTATTGAAGTAAAAGTACAATTGTACATTTACATCATTAGATTATTTTTCAACTAATGTCTTCAGTTTGTTTTCATTAATACTGGAATCTTATAATTCCCTCCCCATCATTCCCACAACCACCGGTTTACTTTAAGGATTCACCTGAAAAGCAGCATGATTAGATGGAAAAAGCATGGACTATACAGTCATATTGAAGGGTTTTGTTAAGTTTCTTAACATCTGTGAATGTCAATTTTCTTGTCTGTAAAATGGGGTCAACAGCATAAACCTTGCATAATTTGATGAGTTTTAGAGTTTAAATTACAGAGTAGACACTGAAATCATACTTTCTGTTCTCCCACCCTTCCCTTTCCATTGATAGAGGCAAAGATCCAGCAGAAATATCCTTTGTCTGAGTTCAGGAATTCCCCCATTATCTTGATCTTTTATCATACACATAATCAGAGGCTACCATGAAATGTAGATCTAGTTTCCCCTTAGGCTTTTTCCTTGCAAAAACTGCAATATGCTTCCAATAGAGGCTGCCAAGTTAGAAGGCACCCTCATAGCAGGATTCTGAAAGAGAATGCATATCAGAGTCTTAGAGTTACAAACCTGAGAATATAACACTTAAACAGTATTTTAAATAAGGGCAGTAATGGAAGGACACCATCACAGCATCACTTCTGGATGGGCAAGACATGCTATATCTGCACACACAAAAAAGGGGCAAATAGCATGTATGAGAGGAAGGCTGGAATGAACTTTTCGAATCTATCAGCAGGATATCTTATTCCCGGTTTTATTCTAAAAGAATAAAAAGAAATGTCAAGGATGGTTTTATTTACTTCTTTAATCTTCTTTGTGTTGTAGTTTGCTGTCTCTGAGTAGAAATAATGAAATTCACTTGCTTACTTCTCATTAATGTGTTAGAGGAGTGGAATGGGATGAGTTTTGTTCATCCTCATTGCTTCCTTTTTCTGGGCTGGAGGCCATAAGGCACTTGGCTTCTAGAGCTCAAGCTGTTCTGTTCTTCAAATATCCCCTGACAATCAATTTATTGAGTGATCCTGATGTTGCTCCAGGGATGAGATGACAATTACAGACCCACCAGGAAGCAAAAAGGTGGCGAGAACAGCAGTTGCTATACAATGGTGAGGATTCAGGGATTTGTCAGAATATGGGTGTGAGGCAAGAGTGAGAAAGAGTGGGGTGTGTGTGTGTGTTTGTGTGTATTTTCAAACATGAGAATAGAGTGACTTTGATGTTCACATGTACTTAAAATATGCTTTTATTCAATGATAATTAGTAGTCTCAGCAATAGGGTATAGGACTAGAAAGCAGGGAATTTATAAAGAAAGAAAGCAAATTGAATGAAGGCCCCTTCAACTGCTGTTAGAAGGCAAGATCTAATCCCCTCCTTCAGAGTCTACACGTGAAAGCGAACATCAGATTGAGAGAGGCTGTAACGTATTTGATGTTGAGTTGAAGCCAAACTTCCGTCAAGACTGGCTGAAGAGTGTTCAGTTTTTAGAACTGCTTTCTTTCTTCCAGTATGTGACTCTTTGGATTCCATAAGAGATGATGATTGAGAGGAGGTCAGTAAAAGGAGAAAGCCACTGTTTTTAAAGTGATTTTTTAAATTGTTTCCCTTGATTGACTGAAAAGACCATGCATTAAGTAAAAACTTTCAGGTAAATAGTTTGCTACCATTATATTAGACATGTAAGAATGCAGAAGAAAATCTAGTTTTATCTTTCTCCCCAATAAATATATTAGCAGACCTTTTTCCATGTGTCCATCAAAAAAGGAAATTAAAAAAATATATACAAACAAGTGCAGCAGATGGATGTAGGATGTAACCCATTTAAGCTTGAGCAGTTTATATTTGTTTATTTCTTCTTTGTAAGCCAGTCCATCTCATATGACAATCATGAAATAAGCAGGAGCTCTGACACCCCCATTGTGTTGCTCAGCAAGAAACAATTCCCCAGATTCTTTGAATTAAAGCTAAAAGTAAATTAAACATATTAGGCTTCATGTTTTTGAATGAAATTCCAATGTGTAGTCTGTATTTTCTTCTGCATTTCATTTCCTCTTATTCTGAGTAGCAAAAAAGGGGTAGTTTACATTGTTTATTTATTTATTTTTAAACAAGAGGACCACATAATACAACATCAAGGTGAGTTAGAGA
Source organism: Heterocephalus glaber (assembly GCF_000247695.1). The sequence goes on along the minus strand of NW_004624833.1, from coordinate 3,042,161 downwards.
GAGCTACATAAGCATATCTTTTGTATGTGTTTTTAAAAGAGCTTATTACATTCAAGTCTGGAATTTAAAATATCTTCACACTTTCCTCTTGATTTCATTTTAATAAATAATATTTTCTAAGAGCTAAAAAGTCTAATTTTATGAGAACATTTTGTATAAATCAGATCCAAATCCCAAGCATACTGATAGCAACTGTCACACATCCTTTTACATAGCTCCTGAGAATATTAAGGCATTCCACACCAAATTTCTATGTTAAGGGCTTGTCAATAGGATTAAATTCAAACCACAGCAAGGTGGCAAAAATATGTCATCTAGTACTTACAAAGCAGCATGAGTACAAATGGACTTTGTCCAGTTCTGATGTAAATTATAAACAATTAAAAGTACATGAGTTACAGGGCCCAGAGCTGAGCATTGAGGGGATGATTGCACACTTGAGATAACTTTGGGAACTGAAGAAGCAATTGTTTCACAGTATGACATGAAAATAACAGACAATACTTGCGTCTGCAGAGTCTAGCACAATTTTGTGTGGCTTTATCATGTAGAGGATTGTTTTTAGCAAGCTGGCAGGAGGATGAGTGATGCATAATGGCAGTGGTGAATAGTTTTTGGAATAGATTAGTAGGTGACGTCACAGATAAAGGACTATTTATCACCATAATTTAACACAAGATGCAACACAATGACTTGATGGATGCATTTTATGGTTTTCAGCCAATCATAATAATGGACCTATTGACTAAAGTTTTATGTGTCCTTTACACATCCTTCATCTTTTAGGGGGGAAAAAAAAAACCAAACAAGAGACCAGGCTGAGGAAGAATGAGTGTAATTCAGAAAGGACCAGCCCTTTGTCAAGTATATTTTTTGCTTGCTCAAGCTCCTGTCTCCAATATTTTGGCTCTGTCTTCTCTCAGTCTATCAAAGGCCAAAGGGAAAGCCAATGCTAAATTGAAGCAAGCATCTGAGATGAGACATATGTTTCTCTGCCCCACCATTCTGGTCAGTCAGCAGGGAACAAAATCATTTGGGGAGCTGAATTACTGTCAATTTTTTCTAAAGAAGATGAGGGTGCTGGTTAGGGAGAATGATATGTGGCACATCTCTCGGGGAATTTCTTAGCTCATAAAGTCTGAAAAGGTCACAGTGGAGGTCAGAAAATGTTATTTTAAGGAAAATGATAATCATGTCAAATCAGAAATTTGCTTAAAGATGAAGAAAATGTACTTCATCTTCTCTCTTCCCTTAAATACTCTGAGGTACAGAATTTCCTTTTGTTAGCTGCTGTGAGCTTTTTGGCCATAAAATATTGGGCTGATTTTTTCTTCATATTATTATTTTTCAAATGATTCACCTGAGAGCAACTAGAGAACAAAAGACACCAATATTTGTTCTGGTATAAAGAGGAGCACAGAAAGTAGAGAGATTGGACATTATGTGATTAATGTTCAATCATTTCTGTCATAGCAAATAAGAACTAGGATTTTTTTTCACTTAAATGTCACAAACAAACAAACAAACAAAGGGATTTTATGATGAAAAGATGACAAACACCCTGACAAGTAGTATCCTCAATTTCAGTACATACACACTCATCTCTTGACTGCGCTCACTGTTTTTGGCAAAGTGAAGTTAATACTATTATTTCTCATGCACAGAAGTTGAAAGAATTAAACGGGTGCTGTGGAACAAAGCAATTCAGATGAATACATCTTTTATTTTAAAACATTGTCCAAGTTTTACCACCTGCTCCCGAAAACATCTATGCTGTTATATCAAGTTAGCGAACAAAGCCTATGAAATAGGGCTGCTGGGTACCAATTCAGGGTCATGGTCATGACATTTAAATATGAGGAAAGGTTTAATCTTTGTAACTTCCAGTTTATATTTTTTTAAAATGCAGTTTATATCCACTTGCTTCATCCAATTACTCTGAATATGAAATAAGCTAATAAGTGTAAAGGACTTATCTATAATAAGTCTTAAGTACATAGAAACCATAGATATAACTTACATGCTATTGGATTCTTTCAGGAGGTAGCCTGCCAGTATTGAAAGGACCAGTCAAGTTTCATATGAACATTTTTAAAAGTGTAGCTTATATATTTGTTCATGCTATCTGTTTATACTTTAGTTATTTAATTACTCTAATGCATTTTCTATAATTTGAGCAATAAGCAGAATAGAATCTATTTAAATTGTCCTTTGTGAAAAGAGAAAAATTTCTTTAAAACAGTATACAATGAAATAAAATTTCTATCCATTAATCCATCTAAACTTTTACAAAGCTATTAGTTTATGCACTGGACCAGATGTCTCAGGAAGTTTAAAATCTTCATTCTTTGCATTGGCAAAGTGCTTTTAAATTAAAAGTCTAAAATCATCTTACCAATATTAGCTGACAATTCATTAGACTTATACCTAAGCTTCTTGGTTCAGTTCACCTCCATGATGCTAATTAGCAAAACCAGTCTTACATTTGCCCTTTAGGTGACTTATATAAAATAGTTACACTTTGTCTCCAAAGAACATACATTTGCATCATGGTTGTTCTGTATTCTAATTATGGTTTCACCAGGAATAAAATCCATCATACTAAGTAAACAGATGTTTCAAGATAGAAAAAATCATGCAATAGGTATTGAGTATTTTGATGAAGACAATATCTGGCCATAAAATGATAAACTATGTACATGACACCATGTAAATACTCATGGGTTACTGATGATTTAGAGAGTGTGAAAAAATTTATATAAAATTGAAATTTTAAACCAAGGAAATAAACATAACCTCATAGGAACTCCTGAGGCTGAGTGAAGTCAAACTTATAATATAGGTTCCTGGTGAGGAAAGTTATACCTGTGTTGAAGAAACGTGCAAGAGAAAGAGAGGCACATTGAGGAGACTATTCTAGGAAATCAGTGAAACAGACATGTATAGAGCATTCTGTTGAATGTAAAAGGGAGAAATAAAATAGTGTCAGAGTGAGAACATGGTGCTTCATTTCAAGTGTAGGTAACACATGTGGATAAGAAGCATATTGTCTGTAGTAATGGTGGAAGTCGGCTAGTTGTCTGATGCTGTTCTCACTCTGCTGAGCAGAGCATAAGAAACATTCACTACTCAACCTATATTTCATGCTTTCTTGCCAAGTCTTGTCAAGCTAGACTATCCATCTTCATTTTATGATAGGCCAGAGATCAGCTTTTGATTTGGTCACCCTGGACTTCAGCAACACATTTGGCAAAATCTATGGTTATCTTTACAAACAAAAGTGGTAAGATGTAGGTGGGATACTAGCTAAGTATATTTGCAGTTATTTAATCACATGACAAGGAGTGCTACCTAATGAAGTAAAGCATATCTCTAAGGAATAAACTATATTTGTGCTTCTGACAATAGTCTTATTTTTTATATTTTAATGTTGACTTTGGTGATGACATGTCACCAAAAGTAACAAATGAGTTACTTTTCTGATGAGGGGATGACAGGAGAAAGATTGGGAACTCATATATTTGCCTCATGATTAAAAAGATCTCAAAAAGCTTCAACCATGGGTCAAATATAATGAAGTGGAATCCTGAATAGATAAATATAAGCTTAGACAGTAAGTCTCTGCCTTACAAATGAGTTCTATACTGGGAGAATGTTTGTGAGTCATATTCATTCATAAGTCCCACAAAGTGAGTCTGACACACCTTTGACACAAATATACAATATATATATTGCTTTGTGCTTCCAGCCGTCTCCTCCACATCACCACTGCTTTCCCCCTTGCTCCTGGACATCCTGGGCTCTCATTTAGCACTGGACTACTGTACACTATCGCACTGTACAGTAAGCACACAGCAGTACAACTATGACAATGTCCTGCAGACATGTGAGCTACCTCCACAATTTGTTCACTTCTAGGGAAGTTTGTAATGTGAGATCTGTTGGTATCTGTGAAAGTTCCCAACACAAATGTTCCTAAATTGGGGACTTACTGTACACTGAGGGTCCCCAAATCTCTCTGCTTTAGTATTCAATAGAAGAATCTCAATGATGGTGGAACATTTTATAAAGACTGGCTGCTCAGTTAATTCTGAAAACCCAGCTTAAGTCAACACAGTGATGTAACTACTGGAAAGATGTGTGATTTATGGACATTTATGTCAAAGCCATATTTTCAAAAGACACTGATGAACTGAAATGTGTGTGACTACAGAAGGCAGAACTTGGGATAATATTTGTAAAATCGAGGGTGGGAGGAAAGGGTGAGGTAGGAAATTGGGGATTTGTAGCACTATCAAGTGGGTACTCCTAAAGTTGGCTGGCCTGTGAGAATGGAGAGTTGGCATGCATCTTAGAGATTTTATAAAGGACTTAGTGTGCTGGACTGGCAAGCTCTGATGATCCTTCAAATCCAAGATTCTAGAAATCTCAAAAAATATGGATTTCAGTGAGCCACGAAGCTAAAATTTGATACTAAAGACACGAGGTAAATGGAGAACCATTTGGCATGCAGAAATATCTTGAGCCAAAAACTTTGGTTCTCTGCCAAGTGTTTTATACTATGTTTTTATACATTTTGTTTCAAACCAGTACAAAGAAAGACCTTGGATGATAATTAGCTTCTGAACTTTTATTTAATTTGGAGTTTGAATGAGTTTATTCACTGTCGATAGAGGCTATTAGAGTGACACCAGCAGATAGCCTACATGTTCCAAATCCTCAAGCAGGCTTTGGAGATGATTCCAAACTCCCACTGTCTTTGACTTTTTGTGAACCCTTCCTGTTTGCCATCCCTAGTTTAGCTGTTGGGAACAAAAACATTGACAACAAAGACAACCTCGTAGCTTATAGTTGGATACAATTTCTTTGGATGCTGCTGTCACCCATAAATGATCATTTTTTTTTAAAGCAAAGACCAAGAGCCTCTTAGTTTGAGATCGTCTTCATTAATATATCAATTTTTTTCAAATTTGAATGATGTTATTTTTCCTAAAAGAAGCAGTACTTCAGTACATTCTTTTATGTCTAGCCTTTGATTTTATTTTGATTTTCACAATACAATATGAGTATTCCAAAGGCCATAGACATCTTTTAATCCTCAGAGCATACTGACCAGTTTGGGCTCAGAATAGGTATTCAGTGAATCCTTGTTGGATTAAAGCTTAGTAATGATCAGATTAAAGGAGATTAAGGAAGTTTGTTAAATAGATATCACAAGTGATTCTGGATTGGATCCTAGATCAGCAAAAGGGCATTCAGGAGAGAATTAATAAAATTTGAGTAAGGTCTGTCAATTACATAATGATTTTGAATCTTAATGTTAAGTTCCTGCATCTGATAATCACCATATGGTTATTAACATTAATTAATATTATAAATACGCTAGTATTTTGAGGAATCTGGATAATGAGTATACAGGTATTCTTTGTACTGTTTTTGCAATTGTTTTATAAGTCTGAAAAAATAAAATAATGAAAAAAAAGAGAAAAATACTTTTGATAACATTTCTCAGTGGCCTCTATCAAAAGAGATTAGACCAAGGTGAATTAGTATTTTGCTAAGACCCAGATACTTATGGGAGAGGGGGAAGTGGTCCTACATCTTGCATCAATCATAAGCGTCTTTTAAGGTACTATTGGCAGGTGTCATTTGTAATTAGCAATATCAGATCCCAGGAAAGTGGTGGTTGGGGCCGAGGCCATTTGTCCATCTGAACTTTGAAACCCTGTCAACCGAACTGCTGTGGAGTAAATTCTCTATTTAATTCTGTAGAAAGTAGCCTAAAAGATGACTTCAAGCTGACTAGGATTTAATTTCCAATGCTACCCTTCAATTAATTTGTAACTTTTTTGGCACTCAGTTTGCTGGAATGGCTATAATTATGTTGTTTTCTGAACGGTGAATTCATTCAGGGCATACTCTCCAGACTGTTTATACAGCTGGAAAATAGCAATGGTAATAGATGAGGGGAAAGAAGTTAATAAGGAACTTACTTTTAAAAATCCAGTTATCTGTATGTATTTATAAGTGTCTCCTGGGCCTTATTGGGTAGTTTTGACTAAATTTTTTCATGGTCACCATTTTAAATGAGGTAGTAATAAAATCACTGGATTCTTTAATTTTTTTTTTCTTTTTTTGATATCGGGGATGGAACTTGGGTCCTTGCTCTTGCGAGGCAGGCGGCGGAACCACTGAGCTAAACCCCTGGCCCTGGATTCTTTAATATTTTCAATGCTGTCTTGAATGTGAATGCATACTTGACATCACAAAGGAGGCAGCTTAATGCCTTTTTAATTCCCCCTTCACTTTTGCTGAAGAAATCCATGTTGGTTTTCCAATAAGGAAACCGAGCCTGTCATCCACAAATTTCACCTTAGCCAGAACTGCTCTGAGTGTTTTGTGGAATTATTGCCTTGATCAGTTCAAAATCCAGCAGGATGCATTGCTGCCATATTGATTTCAGCTAATGAGTCATAAAAATCACCTGTAACCAAGTGAGGAAACTTGCAGAGGATCTCTTGGTTTTACAACAGACACTCTTGCACCTTAACTTCTATTTAAACAAAAGAAAGTTCTTACCAGTACAGATTTCCTTTTGATCATAAATGGCCAGGGTATAGTTTGAAGCCTTCTCTTTAACAAAGTACTCCAAGTGCCATCAGTTGGAATGAGGCTGATAATTTCTCTGAAAATAAAACACAGGCTGCTGGAACTAGACCCTGATTACTGATTTAGAAAGTTTAGGGTGGGAGTAGAATTCACATTTGTATTCATGTCCTGGTAATGCCTATGCCACAGGTCTAGGAGCAGCACTTTGAGAACCCTTGCTGTAAGGCATAGGTCAGAAAACTATGGCCTTTGAGTCAAATGCAGTCTCTCACACAATTTTGCGAATACAGATTTCATTGAAACACAATCACGCACATTCTTTTACATGTTGTCTATGGCTGTTTTTAAGTTACAGTAGTAGAATTGAATACTGTCAGCTTTCCACATCCATGGATTCCACCAACTACAGATCAAAAATATTTGGAAAAATACTGAACACGCATAGGTTTTTTTTCTTGTCATTATATCCCTTAACAACACAGTATAACAACTATTTGCGTAGCATTTATATTATATTAGGTATTATAAATAATCTAGAAATGATTTAAAGAACACAGGAAGAGGTATGCATAGGCTCTATGCAGTATTGTGCTGTTTTGTATAAAGAACTTGAATGATCGGCAGATTTGTGCATTCACGGGGGTCCTAGAAACAATCCACCATGGAAACCAAGGGATGGCTGCAGTTGCAACAGAAACCTAATAGCCTCTAAAGCTGGAAAGTTTTACTACCTGGCCCTTACAGGAGAAGCTGGCCAAATCCTGCTCTCAAATTTAACTTCTGGACTCGTGATCCAGTGTAACCAAGGTGTGAATGTGGTCAGCTCTGGGTGATAGGCCACCCCCGCATTCTCTCCCTGGCCCTGGCCCTCCTGCTCCTGCCTCCTCTGCCTTTGCAAAGTCCCCTCTCAAGACTGTTTCTACTATTAGCCACTTACTCCTCATTTACTTGGTCTCTCCTCAGAATTTGCATCTCAGTAATTCTCTCTCACTGTGAGATTTAAAGACTTCTCTCCCAGGGTATGGTGGCACATGCCTGTAATCCCAGCACTGGGAGGCTGAGCCAAGAGGATCACAGTGAGTTTGAGGTCAGCCTGGGCTCTACAGTGAGTTCGAGGTCAGCCGGGGCTTCAGAGTGAGTTCAAGGCCTGCCTTCACTAAAAAGTGAGACTCAAGGCTGGGGATGTAGCTCAGTGGCACCGTGCCTGCCTGGCAAGCACAAGGTCCTGAGTTCAATCCCTGGTACCACCAAAAAAAAAAAAAAAGTGAGACCCTGTCTCAACTTCTGGCCCCCATTTAAAGCCTTTTCTCTTATAAAATATATTTATCATAAGAAGAGTTGCCAAAAGAAGAGTTCATTTTGCTGCAGAAGCCAGGAGCTCTGAGAAGTGGGGTAATCCCCCCTTCTGTAGTATACCCATACCAAAAAAGAGAATTTTCTTATTCTGTACCAGTGATTTCTTCCTGTGGTCCTCTAGGCTGGGCCTGTGGTATCGACCCCTATGGATATAACCCAGTTTTGATACTTACTGGATTGAAGTGAACTTCACAGATGTCTAAATATTTGTTCTTATCCAAACTAGTTCGTTATCAGTCCTCACAAAGGTTCATGAAGAAACTTGTTTGCTGAGACTCCAGAACTTTTGATGTCCAATATTTCTCCACATTTCCTGCTTTTGTAGCATACTCACCTAGATGATTTGGCTTCCACGGAATTTGATTTCTTCTGCTGTGCTTTTGTTCGTGGGTCTTTCTGGCTTAGAAAATGTGTCCTTCTGCTAGTCACGTGGTTAATTTCTCGGTATCCTAAGCTCCAAAGGCATCTTCTCAATGAAGCCTCCCTGCTTCCCTCTAGAATATCCAATTACTCTTTCTTTTGGTTTCTGTGATTCTCTGCTACCTTAGCATCATTGGACTTCCTGTTATTTTATAATCCCCAGTCTTTTTCTGTAAGCTCACTTATAGCTGATTTGTTTGTTCCTTGTCTCTGAATGCTGTATCCATAACACAATGCTAAAATGTGGTTGATATTCAACATTATTTGTTAAATGAATAAATAATTCAGAGGTGCAGTCTCTGGTGGGTAAAGCCTACATAACACTATACATGAACCCAGAATAGTAACTTTGCAAGAGTTAAGCCATTGTGATTGTCTCAAAATAGAATTAACACCCTAGTTATTTCTTCTTTTTTTTTACTTTTGGGAGAACTCCTCCCTTTTTATTAATAGTTAATTGATATCATAACAAGAACGATGATGAGTTTGCCCATCTGTCAAATGGGTCCAATCCCACCTGTTCTTGGGATCTTTCAGAATCTGTTAAGAACCCAGGGAGAATGAAGAGGAAGAGTTTGCAGGATCAGAGGCACGACATGTACCTATAGCATTGTTACATTCATTTTTTTGAGTGTAATAATGTCCTGGGATGTATCTTAGGAATCCACTTCTCCGCCTTCAGTTGGATAAACAAAGACAAAGCCTTATTCAACATTTTTTCTTTAGCTTTGGAGGGGAAAAGGCGGGGATGGTGTGTGTCTTGTATTCTCTGCTTTTCAGAATTGTTAGCAAGTGTGTCTGGAGAGAGGGCAGCTCTCAAGGCCCTATATTTTAAACATCTGTTTTTAAACAGTAGCTTTCTCTTTAGAGACACTCATTGCTTTGACATTTGCAGATTTTCTACAATGGAAGGTCAATAACTGTGTAGTGTTAGAAAGTACATCCCCTTTCTGCATGGTCCCTCTGGGGAGAAGTAATTCATATATTTTTTAAAGCCTGGACCACTGCATCACCCAGGTGGAAGAGTGACTTTTAAGGCCAGTGAGTGTGGAGTTTTCTCCCTTCCCAATTATGAAAACACCTGCACTAAATAGCACATTGAAAATTACAGTACTTGATCCTGCATAGAGATGTGGGGATATGAACCCAAACAAAAATCTCTTCTGTAGCAGAAAAGGGCTCATTCTTATCCCCTTGTTGACTTTGGAGTCACATGTACCTGAGTCTCATTTAAAAATTACAAGTTTCCTTGTAAACATTATGCTCCCTTCCTGGTTATTCATTTATTCATTCATACAACAGTTAAATCTTGAGATTCAACTAAGTGCTGGGGATAAACTTCTGATCTCCTCCCCAGAGAAGGATGACAAGTTAACAGGGAAGAGAATGTGTCTATAAACAAAATGATATATGACACGATCCAAATAAACACAAAGGGAAATGAAACACAATGACCAAAGCTGCTTTTTTCTTTACAGCTAAAAACTTTAAAGAGGGGTTGGTTCCATATGAGATAATATTGGAACAATGACTTGAAGAATCAGTTCATCAGATGGACAAGAGAAAGAAGAGAGTACTTTTAATAAAGAAGACAGAGTATTCAGTAAAAGGCAAATGGACTTGTGGGCATGGTGGCACATGCCTGTAATCCCAGCACTAGGGAGGCTGAGGCAAGGGGATCCCTGTGAGTTCGAGGCCAGCCTGGAGTACACAGTGGAACCCTGTCTCAAAAATTGAAAAAAAAAAAAAAAAAAGCAACTGGAGTTGAGGATGTTGGATGTTTAGTGTGGCTACAACTTTTGAAAGTGGTGTGGAAAGAAAAAGAGATGGAAACTAAAGAGAAGTTGAGTTTGGGAAAACTTGATGAGCTGGCTGCTTTCTATAGACACAAGTAGCCTTGAAAAATTTTAAACTCTTTCATCACCAGAAATTAAGTATTTTGTATGGGACTAGAGTATCAAAATATCTTGAAATTTTTCATAACGGAGGCCTGGCCCTGGTAACACTATGGATAGGTCTCTCAGCTCTTCCTTACAGTTAAGTCTCAAAATGAGTTTTTGTTTGTTTGTTCTTTGGTACCGGGGATCGAACTCGGGTCCTTGCACTTGCACTGCAGGCGGCACCACTGAGCTAAGTCCCCATCCCTCAAAATGAGTTTTATAGTCCATGACATCTTACTTTTTTCCCTAAGGTTGGTGTACCTAAAATGAGTTTTAATCCTTTCTGCCTTTCTGGAACTGAGTACTATAATGTTCTTGCTCCTTACTACTGACAAATCCATTCATTTTTGGTAGATCCTTTTGTAAAACAAAACCAGAATGTTAAATTTTCCTCTCTTTTCTGGGTACACAGGAAGTCTTCCAAGCTTCCCTTGCACTTAGTTTGATTCATACAACTAGCTCTGGCCAATGAATTATAAAAAGAAGTAATTAGATATAATTTGTGATCAAAGTATTTATATTGGGTATCCATTTTTTTGTGTCACCTGCCCTTGCCAACACAATAGCAACCCACTGTTAAATCCTGCAGAATATCCATCAGCTGGATCCCTGTGTGAGTGTGTGGAGTAGAGCTATCTGGTGACCTGGGATGAACAGGAAGAAGAAACCTGAAGTAAACCTTGCTATGGTGTGCCATTATGCCACTCAGATTTTAGAATAAATTTGTCACCAGAGCCAGAGAGGCATCCCGGCCTGAAGATTATACAGTGTGAAGGATGGTGTTTTTTATAGAAAGAGAGCACAAAAATAAGTTAACTTTGCAAATTCAACCAAAACATATGACCATGAAACTTCACAATAGGGCCTTCCCAATGTTTTTGAAGGTGTTTGGTTTGCTGAGAGGCCCTAGAGATAAGCTTCATTAGCTTCATTGTAAATCTGCCTTTCTTCATAGGGACATTTTCAGCTGCAGGCCTGTGTTTCCTTAGGGAAATATCTGAAACCCTGCAAAAGTAGGGAAGTTTTGGAAGTGGACTGGTATAGATTTCTATTCCTCTGAAACCATTAGTTATGGTGGTATCCACATATCCACACCTAGATATAAACCCAAACATAGTTGTTTTGAAAGAGAAATATACATACCTGTGCAGTTGGCAGGTATAATCTGCCAAACACCTCAGCTTTTATTCCACAAGCATTGGAAATCTGTAGTTTTCTGACAGATATTCTCTGTGATTGATGGATCAATTGATGCATCCTCTCATTCATTCATTCAACAAATATTTCTTGTGCCTGGTACTATTCTAGTTGCTGGAGGTATCATGATGAACAACATATACATTGTGTCTGACTCCTCCCTAATTCATTGATCCATTACTATAAGAATATATGGAATTCGTAGATGATTCAGATCTGTGGGGTAATATTGTCATTCTGAACCAAATAGATTGAATGACCATTGCCCTTTTCCTACCTCCCATTTGAAGAATGCAGAGAAAATAAAGTAGGTCATTCATAAAAGTTATTATGGCCTCAGGAAGAAAAGTGCTATTTAAATCCAAATAATTAGCACCAATAAATCTAATAATAGACATATAAATTCATAATGCCTTGAATAACTCTAAAATAAATATGTGTGGTGATTAAGCAATGCCATAATTGGAACTCTGTAGGTGGAAGTGGGATGAGGGGCAGATTTTCTTCTCATCTTTATTAACCACCCAAATTTGGGAAGTATTACTTGGCAGTTGTGAGAGCATCTCTGATTACAAAGGGCAGACTAATGTGATTACTTTCTAAGACATTTTTCCAAGGTGTATATGCATGTCCTTTGAGTCTTTTTCTCATTGTTATAGTTGAAGTTTTTGTTAAATTGCCAAGACCTCATAACAGTCAAGTAGCTTTTGTAGAATAATGTTAAATTCAGAGCCTGAGCACACTCAGATAATCATTGAAATATGAATGGTGGTCACAGATTAGCATCCACTTTATCTCAAATTTCATGCTGTTTGTAGGCTATGGTGCTTCATTCTTCTTGCCCAAGACATAAAGGTTCAATACTTGCATATTTTCCATTTTTATTTTCAACCCCTTATTTCTCTCCCCCCAAATAAGAGCTATGTTTATAACATCCGCATATTTTAAATGAAAGAAAACATAAATATATGCAAAACAGTCATTGGCTTTTAAGGTATTATATAAGTGATTAAATTTTATCATGAGAAGACAACCAGCTAATGGTTTTAGTGGAACACATAAAACCTCATAAAATACAAAAGTTAAATTTGTCATAAATGGGAATCAGTTAGAGAAATCAACAGAGTTCCTTTTTCTCCCTGAATAAATTCCAAACAGTCCTTAGAAAATGAATTACCAGACTGCAAATCAGGATGAAATATTTTAGAGCCATAAAACTAAATCTACTTTCAGTCCACTTAGTTGGAGGGAAAAAAGAGGGAGAGCAACTTGTCAACCCCATTGTTGTTGTGTCACTGCCAGTGACATCGGATGCTTGGATCTGGCTCTATTTTAACAGTTTGACCTTATTTAGAACAACCTGAATCCAATCGACAGGCCTCCCTCAAATCCCCCACCCATAATGGAAAGCACACACCTCTGAGAGCGCATTCAGCTGGAGCTTTGCCAATAGAAGTAATTACGTGATGAAACTATTTAACTTTGACTAAAATACTCTCACCAGGTTCTTGCAAACGGTGTGTCTTATATCTTGTTGAAGCAATTTTATATCATGCCTTTAAAGTACAGTAATGGCCCCTTGCATTGACAGAATCCTCGTAAAAGGAGAAGACCAAGACCTGGCTCATGAAGTGGTATTGATTTTCCGAGTCCCTGCTTGAGTTGCCAAAGATACAACACTGTTGTTAGGGAGAAGAGATGCTTTGGCCTTCAATATCACAGGAGGGTTCCTCAGTAAGCACAGGCATCAGGAGGCTCTGGTGATAAATAATGCATTTGGGTGATAACTGCCTGTATTACTTTGTTAGTTTTAAAGTGACTCAGCACTTGTTTCTCCCCAAGGCTTCTTGATGTTACCAATGACCATGGCACACTGTCCTATATATGCATAGAGCTCAGACTCCAGGAGAGTGCCTCTTGAGGGTTAACGTACATGAATGATTTATTTTAGGCAGAGTTTTCTAAATTTTAATCACTAAGGACAATGAACAGATTCAACTTCCAGCTAGAGTGATAGCTTCAATTTGTTGCTTAAAAAGAGCTTAAATGTGTCTGCAGATCCGTAACTATATCTAATACAGGTTAAGTTGATTTTTAGTCATTTCTAGTAAGTCCATGTGAAAAAGATTTATAACCTTGAGCAAAGCTCTGTGGATATCAGTACAGACAGCAAGCGAAGGAAACCAAGCATCCTGATCAGATGCTTGCAAAATATGCATTTCTGCCAACCTCCAAAATTGCATAAACTTCATCTCTATTTTCCTTCAACTTTACACTGATATAGTGCACAATGTCTAATACTGAATGAAAGTGAGATGAATCTTTGTTGATTTTCAAGGAAAATTGAAAGTTATGTTTCTTTATCTGTTGAGAATATGAATACCTATGCTCAAAACCATTTTTCTTATTGGTAATGGTGACACATGCACTGCAGGTATGCAAATTACATAAATGCCATGTTGACCAGACTCTTGACTGGACACTTATTTTTAGAGGATGCTAGTGGTCCCCCTGGGAGTTTTAGAGCAGCAGAACCAGTCTTTTTAGCAGAGAGCCATGCCTTATGGATTCCTGACTCTCAGGGCCCATATAAGTATCCTTCAAGACAGCAAGATTATTATAGTTACCTCTCACTCAGAAGAAAAGAAGACGAGTTAGAAAACAGTAGGGCAACCTATTGCAACCTTTCCAAGTCAACTGAGAAGACATTTGTCTATTAATTCCTCTCTAACAAACAGGAGGAACTGGCACATTGGTCATGAACAAGTATTGTGCATGGCTTAATTTTCAGGGAAGTCATTAGAATAACAGGGCTTTTGTTGGAACCCTGTCATTTAGTAGATATACTATCTACTTGGTAGTCTATGTGAATGGTGTCACTAGAATTGTGTGGTGCCTAGCCAGCCTGGCAGGATGTCATGACTCTGGGGAAGAGAAAGGAGCTAGTGTGAAAACATTCCTGCTTCACCCTCTTCATACTTACTTTAAGCAGTTGAATCCCACTGATGACTCTAGCAGAGGCAGGGGAGGTAGGTACTTTGAGTCAAATTTAAGATAGAAGTTTTAAAATAAATAGAAACAGGCCTTAAATGAGACAGTTCTAACCACCAAAGGAAACTATAGACTTGCAAAATTAGACCGAGATGTTAAGATAATGATTTACTAGAGGGAAAGGGGATTTTGATATGGTAGAATTAAGGGTCAGCTATGGGTGTTTTGTGTTTACACCTCAATGTGTTGCAACCCTTGACTAAACTATGTACATATAAAATGAGATTTCTTCTTTCCTTCAGGGCAGACTGACAATATTTTCTTCAGTATAAAATACAAACTGATTTTCTCATGATACTAAGAGAACTTACTTGCCTGGAAACCAGCATTGCTTGACTTCATGGTCTACTTCAGTAGTAAGGTTTCCTCTTCATCCTATGTTTACTCTATGTTCTATTCCCAGGGATCTGTTTCTGTGTCCATATTCAGTTTTGTTATGTTTTTCTACTACCTCATGCCTTTAAAATTATAATCTTAAATTACTTTCAGGAGTTATCTGTATCTCCATCCTTTCTCAGAGTCTTGTGTAATCTGATGCCAACACTTGAAGGATTTGTTGAGATTTATATGGAAAGTTCCTTTAACTAATAAGTTTATTAGATGTGCTAATACAGGGCCATTGAGAGAATTGCTGCCTGGTCTGCTGTCTTCAAAGACTCTAGGCACTCATTTCAGGTGGAATGAGAGATCTTGCCAATTCCAGCAACTTGTAACATTTGCAAATGGTTGCTAAGGATTGCTAGGATTTTCAGGTACAATCATGTTCTTGTCCTAAATGTTCTGTCATCTTAGATGGACGATCCAAGGATAGTTAAGGGTCCATTAGCCTGGGGCAAGTGGGGAGTTAGTGCCCTCTGAAACTTGATGGAGGTCATTTAAGGACAAATGAAAGATAACACTAATTCATAGAGTGGGTAATAAAACAAGGGACCTCATTATCCTAAAAGGTGATACTGGTAGGAAATATAAATGGATTTTAAAAGGGTTTGGACAAATTTATGAATGATAGATTCATAAATGGTTCTAGAGAGAAGTGGGATGCAGTCAACTTTTAAGGTAAATGTCAAAGAGGAAAGTCATGCCTTCTTGGACCCTGCCTCTTGAAGATTTTCTTGCCAATAGGACCCAGAGTTGAAGGGAATAATGGTCAGTCTACTCCTAGCTAAGAAATACATAGACAGTATGATAGTATATTGGGAAAAGAAGGGGCTTTGCTAAGTGGTGAAAGAGGCATGAGAATGGGTTGTGGGCATGTGTACCATACCACTTTTTGATGATGTCCTTGGGAATAATCAAGCATCTATAAAAAGTAGGGATAAAATGTAATATGTATGGCTTTGACTATCAGAGAGGCTGTACCTGAGCTGTGTTACAAGCCTAGTGCATTGTATGCACTAAAATTTGTGACTATCTGTACCTGGCCTATTTCACTTAACGTGATGTCTTCAAGTTTATCTGTGTTGTCACAAATGATAGGATTTCCTTCTTTTTAATTTCAGAATGATAGTCTATTTCTGTATATATGAAATATTTTCTTTATCCATTCGTCCATGAATGGACACTTAAGTTGATTTTATGTCTTAGCTATTATGAGTAGTGTTGTAATAAACATGGGAGTTCTGATGTCTCTTCCCCATACTGATTTCATTTCTTTTGGATATATACCCAGCAGTGAGATTGCTGGGTCCAATGGTAGTTATATTTTTAATTTTTTGAAGTCTCCCCACAAAAATAACTTTTAGAGGTAGAGCATTGATTCATTAGCTAGATTTAACAACTGTATACTGTATATATACTTGAAACAAAATTTGCACATAATAAAAAAGTACAATGCTATCTGTCAAAAAAAAATTTTTTTGGTACTGGGGATCGAATTCAGGACCTTGTGCTTATGAGGCAGGTGGCAGAACCACTGAGCTAAATCCCCAGCCCTTGTCAAAACATTTTAACTACTGTTACAGTAAGTAAACCCATGGCAATGGAAATAACACTCTTTACTATTTTCCAAGTACAGTTATCTGTGCTGGGCAGGTGGTTTCATTACATCACTAAATACTCCTATCTATGAAACTGTATTTTAGAACATTGTTACCCATGAAATCTTGGTGACCTGACATTACTTTGCAGAAATTGCTTCTAAGAGGAATGTTATGTATTGTGACTCCTTGATGTAATTTCTGAGACTGTGAGAGGTATTTTGTGCTAATACTCCAGCCACACCCCAGCCTTAGTGAATTTCTTTTATAGGAGGCAAGATTCCCAACAGTTCTGGATGGTTTCTAAACTCCTCTTTGAGGAAATGGTTCATTTAATAAGAACTTTTCATTAGCATTATTGCCACTACCACCCTCCCTAAGAATTTGCACCTTGAGAAAATTACAAAATAAAACAAAATAAAAGTCTTTGTCTTTCTAAGAATGGTGAGATTTAGAGGTAGAGGATACTTTTCTTTAGGGGCCTTTTACTTGGATGTCTCAGGAGCAAAATGATTAGTGAGGGATTCCCTGGAACAGAGATGGCCAAGCTTGACAGTAATTGTTTTTCAGTTTTAGATTGCTCTTGTTTGGTGTTGCACCATTCTTTTCTACATTGACTAAACTCTAAGTTAAAGTTAGCCCCCACCACACACACACAGAAAATAGCTTTGTATTGGTGGTACTTTTGGAGGAGGCAAGAAGAACAGAAAAGAGGATTGCATGGGTAATGTGGTTCAATGGGAATGACCAGGAAAGTAGAACTTCCCTTCCCAGATGCTTCAAACTGTGTTAGGGATCAACTAGTTTCTCATGTAGAGGCCTGGACTGAACCATTTCACCAGGAGATTTACAGGCAAAGGTGGTGCCAGATAATAGCAAAATTTGGAACAATTAGATTACTCAGATATCACCAATTGAACTCCATTTAAATGAATTTGGATATAAGATCCCAAAGATGATGATCTCTCTCTGTTACTTTCATCGCTGTCATATGGAAATATGGACCAAAGCAAATAATATTAGCAAAACTTATACTCGACTGTACGTGTACCACTTGAACTTTTATAAAATGCGTTCACCTCTGTGATTCTGGTGAGACCCTCAACCACTTTCTGACACAGTTAGAAAATTATGGAAATTTTATTTTTCACCAAATTTAGGTACCCAGAAATCCCGTCTTTTAAGAACGTATACTTCGCTGTTTGCAGGTAATGTCTTGGATATTTGTTTAGGGTTAAATACTTGATTTGCAGAGTTGGTTAGAAAAACCACTTGAAATGAATGTTGGTTTTCTTTCAATTTATGAACTCTGGTATTCAACATTAATATAGAAAATGTAGAGGGGACATTTGCTGAGCCAAATGCACAGGTCTCTGGTATCTTGGACACACAGAACAATATGTAAAGTAATAGCAAAAACAAACAGCTTAGGAAAAGCAAAGCAAGGTATCTTTGTAATTCCTGAAAAGGCTTTACAACCTATATAAACACGAATCATAAACCCATTGGCAAATAGATCCAAGCTCTTTCAGGAAGATGCTTCATTTATAAATGGGAACTAAAAACTCAGGATAAGATAAAGGGTCAACAGCACATACACACAAAAGATGGGCCTTACTCAGAACACATAATACCATGGTAAATGATTGTCCTGACATTTTAGTTATAGATATTTAATTTTAATTTCTTTGGCACCTGTGCTGCTTTTGTAAGGACAAGGTGGGCGAGTAATCCCCTGAGAATATTTTGAGTTATATATATCCTCATGCAAGATAGTCCCTATAAAATGATGGGAAAGTTCCTCTGTTAACTTTCCACTTTGTACCAACTGGAAAGAGCCAAATTTTATCTATCAGTAGGAAATAAAAGTATCTCATCGAAACACTGCTAGATACTGGCTGAGTAGCCTTGACCAAGTTGCTTATGTTCATCCATTCACTTATTCTATCATTTAGTAGATATTTATTGATTCTGTGTTGCAGTTAAAGCACCACATTTGCCCCAGTGGTCAATATGAACATAAGAAAACATAATCCGCCCTCAACTAGATAACCATTTATCATACCTGAATTCAAACTTAAAGTGAGGAAAAAGAGCTTAGAACAGTGCCTTGCATTCAATAATCCTCCAATAAATAAACCTAATGAATAAAATAAAATCAAGGCAATCTGCAAGTAAAAAATACACACACATGTACTTCTTTAATATATTGAAAAAATGCATATATGTTCAGACTTTTCTGTGTAGGTGAGTTTATACTATATATACTGTTCATAAATGTTTTTTCTTCTCTTAGTAGTACACATACTGAGCATTATATAACACAAACATCATTTCATGCTTTATCATAATTTAAACATTTTAGTTTTCTAAAAAAAAACCCTATAGTAAGCAGAAAGTATGGTAAGTAAACATCCCCTTCTTTTTTTATTCTCTACCAGAAGTTTGACAATTTCCCAGGGCACTTTTCGCATATTTATTTATGCATATTTTATTTAATTATATAGGAAATTTGTTTGTTGTACATCAGTGGGGTCTATATGTATTTATATATGTGCATATGTATATAAACTGTACTCTTACAACATTATGTCAACAGAACTTGAATAATACATTTTGCATACTATGTCTTGGTATAGATTT
Organism: Heterocephalus glaber; assembly: GCF_000247695.1. Next base: position 3,022,969 of record NW_004624833.1, on the reverse strand, counting down.
ACAAATTTATTCCACCATCTCCCTACTAATGGGTAAGCAAATTATTTCCAGTATTTTTAAAAATCAGTTTAAAAGCAATGGTCTATTAAATATGTTTGTCCTTTCTCCTTGTGGACTGATATTACTATGGGAAAGAGTCTCAGAAGAGTGATTATTGATATAAAAGAGACTATTTTTAAATAAATATCGACAGATGACAGATTGCTTTCCAAAAAAGTTTAGTAATACATATTTAACCAGAAATATATAAAAGGGCATTTCCCCCCATGACCACAGCGGCACCATACACTAACCTAGCATGACCTTTTCAGGGAATCTCTTGTGCTGTCAATTCTACCTAGGTGCCTCAGCCTGGATTCAAATCTCTTCATAATATGGATTAAGTGTAACAAGAATTCAGGATTTCTTCCTCATTATTGTTCTGTCCTGAAGAAACCCTTCACTTCAGCTGAAGTAGGTGCATTGTTTCTAAAGCCAAATTTATCATTTTTATTCTTTAGCCTTTGCTCAAGTCTATTTGCTACCTCTATTTCAATTCTTCTACATTCTGCTACCTCTTTCTGTTAAATTTCTCTGTGCATTTCAAGCTCTGTTTTCTCCTTCAGTATTCCTAAAACCCTCAAGCAAATGTTCCTGTCCACACTTTATTTGTCATATTTTATTCATGCCTGTTTTGTTGCACTGTTGTAATGTACTAGTGTGTATACAGTTCTTTATGTACCTATTTGCTTATTGCCCATACTACATAGTGACATGGCTGAAAACAGAGGAACTGTTTTCTACTAGGACTTTTTATGTTGGTACTTATTATTTCAATCAAATTGAATTAAGGGGTCAATGAAAGAGAGATCACAGCTTACTCAGTGAATACAGGCAAAGAGGCAGAGGAAGCATTCAAAAATAACGAGTTATTTCGCATCTGAGTTACTAAGAGCATGGAAATTCTTTTCCACAAAAATGAAGAACAAAGAAAGTCACTTCTTGGAGACAGAGATAATATCATTGGACAGGATCCATTTTGGGCACTACCGGGGCATCCAGGTGGCATGTACAACAGAAGTTGGCTGTATGCAAGGCTGACTTTGGGGAAACTTGGAACTTAGGATACAGATACAGACTTTTCTGTATTTCATATGCTTTTATTTTAAGGTTACCATGAGTAACACATGGGTAATAAATAGAATAAGTGATTATTTTCTGTATGTAAACTCTATCCAAAGTGGAACTGATGGTAAAAAAACTGGCTAAAAGCTTTCAAGTTCCCATTTGGAATCATAAAAATCTATGTTTTAAGTGAAACAAGTTGGTGATGGTCACATTTCTGGTGTGTGTGTGTGTGTGTGTGTGTGTGTGTGTGTGTGTCTGAATATGTGAATCCTCTCCCAGTCTGGCTGATATTCGTAGCTGTACCAAACCTATAAAGCCATCTTAGCTTTCAAAATATTGAAATATTTCCCTGTTGGATGCTAGGTCATTTATACCCCATGTTCCATGAGTACCTCCTAGCCACCAACCTCACAGCCCTAACCTTTCTCTTAGATGGCAATCCAAGTGTTAACACCTGAGCAGGTAAGGCCCTCCAGGACATGTTTTAGCTCTAGGCCTAATGTGGTCTGTGCACAGCTAGATCTTCATCCCCAGATTCTTAACTATCTCTTTTTAAAATTTAGATAAATCAAGGTCCAGGCTCCTCCTTTTCTACTTGGAAAAGGAATTACTCTCACAACTGAAACGTGAACATAATATATCCATAGAGCACCACTCAGTCTTACTAGGTGACTATTGCCTTAAACTAGAGCTGCAAAAGCTAGCAATGTTGGAGAATAAGAGATTCACTGGGCATATCATGAAGAAAATATATCTCAAAAAGGACAAATACATGCAAGCCCATTTGTTTGTTTCATTGTTTCCATTTCAGAGTACCAAAGGCAGCTTAATAGACGAGGAAGCAAGCCCATTTGTGAACTTAAATCTGATTTGTTTGAATATTTTTTTCCTTTTTTTTAAACCAAGGAAAGGACTGAGAGAGGCTCTGTGCAACCTGCTGGGGCTGGTGTTATTTAATCCATCCACTCTTTCTAATAAAAAAGCTGAAGAAATAAAAAACTGTTGATCTTTATTTATTGACTTGCTTGTGAGTATAGTTAAAAGTTGACAGAGATCAATCACAATAAAGTTAAATGGATGATATAGTGTAACACCAACTGGGATTGCAAGTGGAGTTTAATTATGAGAATGTTAACATTTTCCTGTATGCAGATTGGGTAGGAATGGGATTTTTCAACTAATTAGGGTCTCTGTGTGGACTTTTCCCTCATTCAACTAGTGTTCTGAAGTGGACACACCAAGCACACTGATCCTCTCAGAGGTTTGTTCCAGTGACTGCAGTCTTTATGACTTCTGATATTAGTTGTGTGTCCAAGTACATTGGAATTGAAATATTTATAGTCCCATATGGGAAGAATTATGTATCTATTATTGTTGGTACATAAAATATTGTTATTTATATCTTTTGCATCTGACTTTAGCCCCCAAATCTCAGATTTTAGTCAATTATATTAAAAGAATTTGAGAAAATTTTATAGTCCCATTTTTGTTGTATTTTTATGAGATTTAAAATGATAAAAATATTTTGAAAGTGCTTGAAAACATGTCCTCTGTCCTGTGTATGGGCTTTTCTCTTCCCTATTCCCTCTACAAAAACCCAGAGCTGACGGAAATGTCTGTGCTCTTATGTAAAGGTGAAAGAACGAGGGCTGGTTCTCAAGGAATAAATGTTTCTTTGATTCCCTTTTCTTTTACAATCGATTGTCATTAATTTTAAACTTTCCAGGCATTTTCCAGGCAATAAGAAGAGGAAAGGGAGGGGCCTCTGAAGAAGGATTCAGGTGCCTTTCTGCAAAGTTCATAACTGGTTGTCCATTTTGAAACATAGCCTGCCTACATACAAAGAGACCACCACTATCTTTCCATTCAAGGACAATTGACTGTCCAAATGCAGGAAATAAGAGTCACAGCAATTTCCATAAGAGGCATAGTTAATGTGATTCTCACCACTCCTAAAGCTGCATGAAAATAACAAGCTTATGCAAAAACTCAGCTTAAAGTTCACACCAATATCACCACCAAAAAAAAAAAGCCCCAATCTTTTTTGGGAGAGTGAGAAAACTAGAAGAGTTAATCATTTTTTAGGGAATGGTGGTTTCAGGCTACCTGTATTAGCTACCTTCCCATAGCTGGGAAAATACCTGATGCCCACAAGTTAAAGGAGATGTTTATTTAGGCTCACCGTTTCAGTGGGTTCATTCCACATTCACCTGACCCCAAGACAGAAACAGTATGGTGGAAAGTCCTGACAGAGGTAAGTTGCTTACATTGTGGCAGCCAGGAAGCAGAGAGAGAAAGGATGAGTCAGGGACAAGAATATACCTTACTAGGTCATGCCCCCAGTGATATGCTTTTTCTAACCTGGTCCCGTCTCCTAATACCATATACAGCTATGAACTCATCAGTGGATTAACACGCTGATGGATGTAGTGCCTCCATAATTTAATCATTTTTCACAAACCTCACCTCTGAACACATGAGACTGGGGATGACATTTTAAATATAAACCATAACATTATATCCCTATACCCAAAAGGCTTATTTTCAGTTTATTATGTAAAATTCATTTAGTCTGTTTCTAAGAGTTGTCAAAATCTTATCAGTTCTAGGATTGTTGAAAAGTCCAAGGCCAAAGTCTCCTGTGAGACTCAAGCCAAATTCTTAGCAATAAACACTTATAAAAATAAATTAAAAAGTTTAATACCAATAATGTACAATCGCACTGGGTCAATATTCCCATTCCAAAAGGAAGATATAGGAAAATAGAAATAAATGGGACAAAAGCAAGACTAAAATCTCAAAGGGCAAGTATTAAATTCTGTAGCTATATGTCCAATACCAGGGTAGGGTGAGATGTGAGCTCTAAAGGGCTTGGGCAGCCATGCTCCTATAGTCTTGTCAGCACACATTGTTTCCCTCTTATGCTGGCTCCATTCACTACTCCAGCTTTCTTTTGCAGACATTCCATGTTTCTGGCACTATACCTTTAGCTTCACTCTCACAGCTTCATACACTGCCCTCTCAAAGACACAATGCCTAGACTCCAAGGCCTTTTTAAAATTGTTATTATTATTTTGTAGTCTAGGTAGGAGCCTCTGTAACCCTACAACTCTTTGCATTTTGCATGCCTGAGAAACCAGCACCACGTGATGATGTCAAGGCCTGCCACCAGCTCAAGCAATAGCCCAGCCCCCTTGGACCATAGCTGCAACAGCACCTGAGTACCTGGAATGCTAAACTCAAAGAAATACTTCCTAAGATGGCTTTAAACGAGCAGGCTGCCTTGGAGTTCTCTTTTTAAAGCAAGGTCTTCTGAGTGTGTTCACTCTTTTACATCTTTGCGGTTTCAATGGGTGGGGTCTGAAGATTTTCTGAGCTGCCCTGAAGGCATCTTTTCTATTACCTGATTAAAAATACTTGGCTTCTTTTCATTGTTATTTTCAGCAACCACTGTAGATTTGGCTAAAAGCATCCAGTACTACCCATGCCACAGCATAAACATTGGGCTGCTTTGAAATTTTGTCCATCATATTAATTAGTTTACCACCTTTAAATTCAACCTCACACAAATTGGAAAGTCTTAGGACATGAACAAAATGCTGACAAAATCTTTGCCAGAATGAAAAAGGCCTGCCCATAGTCCAGTTGCCAGTAGAGTACTCTTACCCAACCAAATTCTCCTGATCTTAGTCTTTACTTTCTACATTCTTATCAACATTCTGGTCTTTTGAGCTCTGCAGAGCATCATACATCAAATGCTATTAACAGTATTCTAAGGCTTCTCTAGACTGCATCCTCAAACTTCTCCAAATTTCTCCTAAAACCAGTTCCAAAGGCTTGTAAACCACATGGCTTGTAAACTACCTGACCATGTGGTTTATCAGTTCCAGTTCTGAAACTGATAAGCACAATAACCCCACTCTCAGTACAAATTTTCTATATTAGATACTTTGCCATTGCTGGGACAAATACATGACAATGGCAACTTAAAGTTGATGTTTATTTTGGCTCACAGTTTCAGTGGATTCATATGATGGTTGACTAGCTCCAAGGCAAAAACAGCATTGTGGAAGGACCTGACAGAGAAAAGCTGCTCATTTAATAGTTATCAGGAAGCAGAGAGAGAGAAAGGAGGAGTTGAGAACAAAATACATCCTTCAGGGTCATGTCTCCAATAACCTTTCTTTTCCAATCAGCCCCTACCTCCCATTAGCACATTCAGGTATGAACCACCAGTAGAGTAACTCTTGAGTAGATTAATCCACTATTAAGCATAACACCCTATAATCTGATCACCTTTCAAAATTCAAAAGTCTCTTTCCTCAACACAAGATTTTGAGGGTCATTTTAGATTTATACAACATCTCCTCTATTGTTACCCCCTTAAAGGTTTATTATGATTCTCACAAAATTTCTCCAAAGACAGGAATTAGAGAGAGAAAAATATTTGGAGAGAGAAAATTGTTTCTTAGGAATTATCATATTGTAATGAAATTGTTTTGAAAAGTCTACAGTATTTAGTTTATTCATTTGGATAGAGTGGAAGCAACTATAGGTGGTCCTGCCATACATTGCCTGGGAGGCACTGCAGAAATGGTACAGACAGCTGGCAAGCCAGCCTACTTCTAGTGTGGAAGTATGTTCTGGCTCACAATTATCATCTTTTCCTTTGGCTCTTACAAAGATGTTGCCTTCTGGCCCCGGAATATCACATATCAGAGCCTTGGGCTCCTGGGCTCCTTCATTTGGTGGGCCACAATCACACCCTCATGTACAATGGATACTTCTTTGCCTGGCTGATTCAGGTGGAAAAATCCTTATATGCCATGGTATTGTACAAGTACAATGGAATAGCAAATATCTGGGCTCAGCTGCTCTGGTTCCTATATACTTTCCTCTTTAGGGTAGCATCTCTCTCTATTTTGATTGCCTAAAGACCAAAGTGCCAAAAATTCCTTTAAAGGAACTCGTCCTTCACAGCTACTTCAGACCTTCTGGCTATTCATTTTCCCTTCATATGCTCTAGTTGAGCTTGAATGACCAGTGTTACTTAAGAGAGATATATAAGAAATGATTGTGACTCTTCAGTTTTGCAGACTCAGCTGTTTGGCATTGGCTTTAGTCAACTTGAAGTCCTTGGCTGTCCTGTGCTCTCCTCTCACCCAAGTTAAGGCACATGCTATATTTGGGTTCCTTGCTTTCACCTTCTGATTACCACCTCCCCACCCTCCCCACCACCCTCTCACCTCTCCTTTCCCAAATATTTTTTCACTCCTCTGGACCATGTGACACTTGCACAGTATATCAATTCCATGTGCATTTATTAGTCAACCATGAAGCTGGGACTTGTGCTCTCAAATTGCAGAGAAAGCTAAAGAAGACAAATGCCTGGCATGGGGCCAGCTGAGTGACTGCATGGAGGCCCTAGGACCCACTGAACCCAAGAGTAGACACTATCAGCTACAAGTGATCCAGCCCTGCGTGTGATCCCTAGGACAGAGCACTGGGTAGTGGCAGGGTCTGGTGGACTGGTGGCCACTAGATTGCTCCCACAGCTCGGGTCCACATGGTAGACCATATTACATTTCCTCAACAGGTATCCTCACCCCCACCTGCACACCAGCAGTGGTATCCCTTCTGTGTTAATGAACAAAGGAAGCACACCAATCTGTTTCCACTTCTCTGGCATTCCAGTTTTTACACTAAAACTGCTAAAGCCATTCAGCATACCCTAATCTCAACAGAAAGGAACAAGCCTGACTTTGACTGATGGGGCCACCTTTCTCGGATCCTCTGGAGGAAATCTGGATCTTTTTTGCTGCATTTTCACTACCAGTCACTTTTTCCTTCCAGCACTGGGTTCCTCAATCACATACCATCCTGTTCTAGAGATCCTAGCCTGTGCTTTATCCAACTAATTTCTGTCTCTCCCACCTGCTTGTTGGGAAGGGAGTGCCACTGTTCCTCTCTTCTTACCCTAGCAGAATGATGAATGACTCTGTCACCCCCCGAAGACAACCTACCTCTTCTCTGCAGACTCATTTTCATCTCCCTTTGATGCTATAGCAGGGCAGCAAACATTGATGAGAAAAACTCACCCCCAAAACAGCCCCCCAATGAAAGCACCACTGCAAGAGATTATTAATCACGAACTGTTTTTTACTGAGATACATTATGGAAACTTAAAAAAATCAACTATAGTTTCAATTCCTGGAGATATTTGGGGAATTCTCATTTCATGTAGAAATTACAGGATCTTCTGGAACTCTTTTGCTTGTTAGTTATTTTTCTTTAGATTCATTTTTTTTTTGATTTGGTATATATGTGCCAGTATTTGCTATGTATTCATCAAATGTTAGTGAATCGTGTATTAATTAGGACTAGGTTCAACTACTAACAGAAAAAAAGTGGCAGCGTCTTAGGAAGAAAGATACATACTTATTTGTTATAAGAAACTCTGGAGAAATAAAGTCCAGGACTGGTATGGTTACCATTCCACCAACACCTTTACACTACAGTCCTCAACTTCATGCTTTCCTATAACATTAATGTTAGAGACTGCAAGATAGAAGGGCGAAGTAGAGAACAAAAAGGTCTCTCTGTCTCTCTGTCTCTCTGTCTCTCCCCCCCCCCCCCGCTCTCGCTCTGTGTCTCCTCGGCTCCATTTTGGATAACCAGGAGAAAGTTCATCTGTGACCTCCCTTCATCATGTAGCAGTTAGGACAATTAGCACCACGGACAGCAACGTGCAGCTGCCGCTCCTCCCCATCGTAACCTCACACTCTCACCACAGCTTTGTCTTTAAGTATTGTCTAGCCATGACTCAATCGAGATTCAAATGAGGGAGTTGGAAAGGGAGAACTCTAAAAAAGCTGTCAAGATGGCCTACATAGCCCATTACTTACTCCCTACAACTTTCCTCACTGCTTCCACCTTGCCAACCATCTCTCATTTCATAATTTCCATCTTCTGCCTCTATTACCAGACCATAGAAAATATGTTCCACTCAAGATACTTTCTCTTAATTTTTTTCAGGCTAAATTTTGTCAATATTTGGCTTCTCATTGGTTTAAACGTTGTTTTTAATTCATGTGAATGTATGAGGCATAATTCAAATTACTTGATATATTGCCAGGATTAATTAAGAGGAATGCCTAGACTCCTGAGTCACTGGGTCCTGTTTGTTGTTACTCAACTCAAATGCAGCTTGTTCTAATGGTTCTGATTCATTCCTTCTTTTCACACTTATTTTTTATGCAGTGACACTATAGTCCATGTCTTTATTTTGTAGAAAATTAATTTAAATCCAAGAAAAACTGTGTAATGAGCTCAGTTGCATGGAATTTTAGTGGACGATGTGGGCATGAATTTCTTGTTTCTTGACCTCAAATTCACCAGTACTCTGATCTATTCTAACACATCTCTTCTTTGAGACATGAACATTTATCAAATACAAGATGGCTAAAAAATGTAGTTTACTGTCCTTCTCAGAAATACTTCTTCAGCACATCAAAACTTTCACTCTGTTATTCTTACTCTTTTGTTTTGTTCCTCTTTTCCTGAAAGAACTCTTGAGCACACAATTTCAATTTTGAATAAGCAACCTATTCTATCCACTTGATCTTAGGATCTGATTACCGATGAACCATGAACTAAATACATCCGTAGTAATAACACCTCTCATAAAGTGTCCTGAGCCAGAGCCCTATTTTTAAGAGCCTGGTCTCTGTACTCTTTTGTTAGGTACTTGTCTTGGCTAATGGTGGTCAGTAACAATGTGTGATTGTATGCTCACCTCTACTATAAAATTTAGCTCATAGAGATTTGTAAATTTTCCAACTTGGAAAAATCCCCAAATGGAGGACTGACAAGACTCCAGGGTAGGCATTTTTTCAAAAATAAAATTCGAGAGCATTTAAAACATAGCACAGTCATTTCCCCCTTTTTAAATTCAATGCATTGTCCTGGGTGTGATATGTTTTCTTATTTGATTATTTTTAAATGTTTTTCCTCCTCTCTCACCAGGGGGCATTATCTAAGTATGTCCATCCTCACTTCATAAGAATGCAGTGTTGTCATGCAGGAGTTTTACCTCACACTGGGGAGATATTAGTTGATAAGATCCACCTTGTTCAGAGTTATTGCTTTAGCATATTTCATGCTAAAAATATTTTTTCTACCATCTGCTAAGATTAGCACTCTAGTGGTATAATAAATTTACTCACCGTGTTTCTGTGATGTAGTTTGGAACCAACTTTATACTTTATTCAGCCTAATTGAAAATAGGATAAGATAAATGATGCACTTTGAATTTCTCTCAGACATACCATTGTTCATTACTTCAACAGAGGATGAGCACATCTGATTGTAATTCTAGTGGTTCAGTAAAATAAAGTTCCCATGGCAAAAAAAAGAAAAACCCAGTATTGCCTATTTTCATCTTTCTATAAAGTCTTGTAAAATATTTAATATTGTTGTGAAGTGGTGGCCATCTTTTTCAAGCATTTGTGAAAAAGAAATATATTTCAGTGGAAATGTAGGGCTTGATATTCATTTATATCTGAGACTCAAACTGAAGGCCAAATTTAGAATTTGATATATTTTTGGCTTATTGGGAAATTTCAATTTTGTTCTCTTATGCGGTGTTCTACTTGGGTTTGAGTTGTCTTAACTATGTTAAAAGTGAAAGAAGAATTAAGACATTTACTGTGTGTTAGATTGCTACAGATCCATATCCTTGGGTAGCTCTATCCAACTTTAATCCTGGGTGTAACCATGAGTCTTGATTGGCCGAGAAGACATCATTACATATGATACAAACATTAACTTTAGCAATGTACACAGATAAGGGCTTGGAATAAGGTAGCCATGTTAAGAAGCTCAGGCTAGCCTATTGGAAACAGGTGGCACTGCTTCCAGAGAGCATCAGCTGCTGCACAAGTGAATGAGTCCGACTTTTATCAGTGGGCCCTTGTCAAGCCACCAGCTGACTATCACTGTTTGTTTCAGCTTGGGCTGAGAAGAGACTAAGAAATGTAGTAAAAGATTGTGATAAGAAAAGATGAGAACCAAATATGTGATTTATTACTATTCCAAAGGATTGTGTGCCTCGGTTTCCTCTGCTGTGAAATGGGGATGAGGGCCTATTTAATGAGGACTAACTCCTTAGGAATGTCCACAGAACCAGAGCTGGCACAGCAAAAGTATGCAGTAAATATAAGCTCTTATCATCCTGTTTACATAAAATATTAGCATATGATTGGGTAGATTGAAGACAGATTCCTTGTAGCCTTATTAGTGACTCATCAGTCAGGGCAAGTTAAACAGATAATTAGACTTAAATTCTACGTTAGTTCATGGGTGATGGGTGTGTCATGACCCAGCTTCAGTGAACTGTCTGCAGATTGCCTACTGGGAAAGTGCTGTACTAGAAGGTTAGTTTTAAATCAAGTTAATAATGTAGCTAGGACAGTGTTTTTAGAAGAAATGGATTACTCTTTATATTTCCATTCTGTGCTATCTCTGTAATCTCAGACATCACAAAAGAAAAATAACATATTTCAGAAGAAATACCTTTCTATTTAGGACTATGTCCCACACCTAGCCATCTTCCTAATGTAGAAAGAGCAAGCAAACAGTATGTTATGTAAAATTATTGAAAATAAGCCAAATCTAAGTAATTAAACTTTCTCCTCTTACCTCTGAAAGTGGTAAGAGATGGCAGGAATCAGTACTTGAGGATGTTTCTGTAAGTATAGGTATATTCAGTGTGAAAGGGTGATTTCCTCCACATTTCACCAGAAATGAATTTAGTTGCCAAAGGTATAATTTATATATTGTGATCTCAATTTGAATCATGTTTATGGGAGAAAAAATGTTTTGATGACCAGAGCCTTAAGGCTCTACTAGATGTCACAGTACCTGGTAGGTTCCTATCTTTCTTCCTGCTTTCCTTCTTCCTTTCTTACTGAATTCTTGCTGTTTTTTGAGTGTTCACAATGGGAGAAAAACATATTATTATGTTTATTATCATGGTAACATCTGTACTGTTTCTGACTTTCTCAGCCAGAAACTTTCTGAGTTTTTCGGTGAAAGCTACTTCTTTAGCCTTTCTGTCCCTTCTTCTCATTAGTTCTTCAATTTGGGAAACCTTTGTAGGAGTGAGATAGTACACCAAATACTGTCATTTATTTCTAAATGCAGTACCTTGAGATGGTCAAGAGCCTGGCCTTGGGATCTGAGCATGCTAACTTCCAATCCACACATAATATTTTCTAGATGTATGACATTGGGTAGGCTAATTAGTCTCTTCAAGGCTCAGTCTCTCATCTGTTTAATAAATTCCTACTTTAAAGATGGTTGAAAAGATTAAATGATCTCATATATACAGCATGAATGATATATAAATAGTACTTTAAAAAACCAATGAGGATATTGTTTAGCACTTCATGTAACAGAACATCCTGGATTATGTCATCCAACTTTATGCAGTCACCAACTCTATCCACTTATGACCAACTGGTAAAACATAACTGAGTAGAGATAGGGTTAAAGGCCATGTTCATTCATGAGCACAGACCTTACTGATAGTCAAGTGCAAACACGTGCTCACAGAGGCTTCCTTTACTTCCTTCCTTGTTGCTAGGACAAAATACCCAATACCCACAGTTTAAAGTAGGAAAGGTTTACTGTAGCTCACAGTTTATAGAGGTTTCAGAGTTCTTTGTCGGCTGGCTCCAAAGCAGATGGCATGGTAGAGGGGCATGGCAGAGGAGAAACAGTTCATAGTAGAGCAGGCAGAAAGCAGAAGGTAGCAGTATCATATCATACTTCCTTTTTCCTTTTATTCTGTTCAGGCTACAAGCTCTTGGTTAGTGCCACCCACAACCATGGTGGGGCGTCCCACTATCCATTCCCAGATTTGTGCTAAACCAACCAGTGGACTAATTTAGTAATCACACACCCTTAATCTATATCCACACACCCTAGATCTAGCCACCTGTGAAAAGCCCTACCAGGAGCACATAAGGGTTTGGTGAGACATCTAGATACAAGCCATAACAGAAGCAATCTCTCTAACATCTTGATCTCACCCATCAACAAGCTTTCTCTATACTTTCAAACTATAGCTGATTTTAAATGAAAAGCAGCCGTAGCAATGTTTGGAATCCTCATGACATGCTACAGTTAGAAAAGATACTAGAGCTGATTAGTTCAACCTATACATTTTTCTAACTTGTGCTCCCCAATATGGCAACCACTAGCCACATGTGATTACTTAGCACTCGAAATATGGATAATCTGTATTAAAAGATGCCATCAGTGTAAAATATAACCTGGCTTTCAAAGTCTTAGAATGCAAAATAAATGTAAAATATGATATTAATAATTTTGTGTTGATTACATGTTGAAATGCTACTATTTTGGGTTTATTATTTAAATTAATCTATTAGATTAAATGAGATAGTAAAAATAATTTTGTTTTAAAAATATTTTTAAAATGTGGCTACTGGAAAATTTATATAAGGACTCAAATTAGTGGCTCATACTATACTTTTATTGAGTAGCATTACTTCAAACAAAGCAAATTAGGCATAGGGTTATCAAGTGAGTTGCCCAAGATGACACAACTTTTATGGGAGATTCCTTCTCTTTTTCTCCTGCTGATTTTTCTTTTTGTTTTCTTTCCTTCTTTCTCTCTCTCTTTCTTTCTCTCTCTCTTTCTTTCTTTCTCTCTTTCTTTCTTTCTTTCTTTCTTTCTTTCTTTCTTTCTTTCTTTCTTTCTTTCTTTCTTTCTTTCTTTC
>NW_004624833.1:2999165-3009958 GCF_000247695.1 Heterocephalus glaber | reverse complement strand
TCTCTCTTTCTTTCTTTCTTTCTTTCTTTCTTTCTTTCTTTCTTTCTTTCTTTCTTTCTTTCTTTCTTTCTTTCTTTCTTTCTTTCTTTCTTGACTGTAGAATTGGATTCTTGATGATGTCTGCATCCCTGAAAACTGAGGTTTCTTTGGAAAACCCTGCTAGAACCATCCCTGCAACCAGCTGTGCTGCTGTTTCTTCTTTTTCTTTTTCATTGCACTGCCTTGGAGATTGTGCTGCTGTTATCCATTTCTTGCGTCAGTTACAGAAATTGGTATTGTATCTAAAACAATTGCTGTTATTAACAGGTTAAGCTTCTGGGATGTTAAAATAAAGGCTGCCCAGCTTTAGTGCATTTTGTCGTAATCATCTCCCAGATGCCTTGTCGGAAATCAATTCAAGTTCAAAACTGGCTGGAATTGGGAGGTCAAGGCTTTGGCAGACTAAATATTTTATCTTCTGCTCATGTCTGGAGCTTTTAAAGATGTGGACTGGGGGCTCTTTTCTCATACCCCATCTGGACAAAGATGATTGGCTTTGCCATTTTGCCCAGGTTAGGACAAGGTTAAAATCAATTATAATCAATTATTAAGAGTCTTCTGTGACCACATTGCTTAAAAGGGGATTTTAAAAGTTTCTCAGTTCTGAAACATGCATATTTTAGTTGCTGTTGGAAATGTTGTTATTCTTGAATGTCAAATATAGATGTTATCAGCATCGGAGTGAATACATGGAATTTCTACTTCCTGTTTCCTTGATACTCATATTTCAGGACAATGAAAAAAGCCTAAACTGAGATAATGATCATTGCAGCACCAAGTTGAAAAATCTTATACCTTTTTTATATTACAGAACTAGAGTTATTTATAATTTGATCACATTTTCAAATTATTTCCTAGGAATTTACTGAGATAATTTCTGCAGTTCTTAGGTGACTATAGTATAAGTGCTCAATCTAGGGTAGGTTGAAATAATCAGAATTCTAATTCCATAGTAGTTTTGAGACAAGTTAGTTCCAGTTTTACATTGTACAATAAGAAAACTGAGGCTTGGAGAATTTAAATGACTTCCCTTCAGTTTTACAGCTCTCCAAAGGGAGAAATGGTGTCACCCAGTCCTAAAAACACATGTGGCCCTAAACATCCAAATGAATCTTGTCCTTTTGTACAATATTTTTATACACTAATAATTTTCTTCACAATGATTTGAGAAGAAAACCTATTCATACAAAATGAATATCATTGTGAACCTTGAACCAAGACATGAACTCAATACACAAAATATAATTTTAAAGTGTTCTCAAAAGGTCACTTAGCTTTATCCTTCATCTCATATTCCATGAATGACAATCCCTTGTATTTTCAGTTTTCATCCAGACACAGTAGCTGAGGGTTCAAAATGCTACCAGAAAAATATTCCATGGTATTTATTGTCTGTGTGGAAGAACTCTAGCAAATATAACCAGAATTTCTCCACAAATATGTCCAACAATGCCTATTAAATGGAGCGTACAGACAACATACTTAGTCTAGGAGGAGTTTATCATTAGCAAGAATTATACCACTATTTCATAATAAGTTTTGCCTTCTTATACTATATTAAAAAGCAAAAACTCAATATTCCTAATTTAAGGAAAGGGAACTCATTGAATTTTAAGGGGCAAACGATTTGAATTTTAACACTTGCTCCTTTCTCCCTTAGCAAAATGAAGTCCTTTATGCTGGTTGCTTACTGCTTTCCAGCTTAGGTTGGAAATAGAATTGAAGTATGATAACTTTAAAGCGTTTTATGAAACTAAAATTACAAGGTCACATATATAATGAGTATACAGAAATCAATAGAGTCCAATAAGGGAGTGGGTAAAAGCACAATTTAAACCCAGATGGGCTTGGTTTTTTTGTCTGGTTCCACTGTTACTTGTTTGGCCATAGACTGTGTTGAGCTTCACAGTTTTCATGTGGAAAATGGAACCAAGAATTATTGTTACTTGTAGAGTTGTTTGAAGGTTAAGTGAGAATATATCTGTAAAGCACATCACTTATCACAAAGCTTGGTACCTGAAATATAATAACAATGATATAATAATTATCATCCATAATGGTAGCAGCAAAACAGCAGCCATAGCAGCAATATGTATATTCCTAATTCTAACGTTATTTGTCTTTTAAACCTATACTTATACATATGGGGTAGAATTGCTTCAAACCTAATTCAGACCAAAATGTCTGGAGGAATTTTTCATACTGGTTTATTTCACAGCAGCACAATTCACCCCACTGAACCTATCACACCTTTCTCTGTGTGGAAAGACCACGTTGTTCATTTGGATCTTTGATTTGATTCCAAGAACTGTTCATTCACTTCACATGCAGGAAAAATCTGATTCTGATATTTCAAGGGCAAATTAATTGGTAGAATTCTCACTCTTTCTGCATTCAATCTCAGTTTCTAGCACATTGTACTAAAACAAGATCCAAAACTTTTGAAATTAAATGGGCAGCATAATGCCATTGTTAAATAATATATGAGGGCAAACAGTAAGGGAAAGTTTTGCCACTTATAGGAGAGTCTTAGGCAGCTAAAACTCTTACCACAGTCCTTAGTAAATGGTAGAGCTACTTGAGTGGCAGCTACTATTTTAATTTTTATTTTGTATATTCATGCAACTCATACACTATGGTAAGAATTTCAGGGCAGTTAATAAATATTTCAATTATATGCAGTCATACTATCAGTCCAGAAATATTGATTGATTACTTAATATGTGCCAGACACCATGCTATACTGGGGAGGGGACTGCAATAATGGTGAGCAAAAGAGCTATCTTTAAAGAATGAATGGTAGGGTATGGGGTATTCTGAGAAAGAAAAATGTAAACAAGGAATGTCACTAAATTACATTATAGCTTCATTGCTCATCGACTCCCACCAGGCTTGATAGTTGCTTTGGTTCTTCTCTTTGTAGCTATCAGCTCAGAAGATGAGGCTTTGAAATCTTTGGATTCCACATACACATGCTTTGCTTTGAAGTTGTGGAGACCTTTTCCTGTTGTTTACATAGCCCCTCCATTCAAACACCTCAGGCACTTAAAATTGGCTCAGAAACCTAGTATATAACTTCCTAGCTGAGAAGAGAAAATAAAAATGTATTCTACCTGCTAGAGTGTTGGCATAGTGACAGATAAAGAAATGTGAGAAAACTGGCCTCCATTTCCTAAGGTACTTTGTGAGGTCCTGTCCTGTATTTTCCCTTGCCTGGGTATAGTTTCTTTTTAATTGGTTTTGCATCTGATAAGAGGCACATTGAGCATTTGCAGTATGTCATCTGTTGCTAAGTACAAGCTACCCATCACCAGCAGGCCTGCCGTCCTTACTTTCAGCACCAGCATTTCCCCATTCTATTTGAATCTACTGGCTCAATACCAGACGTGGAAGCATATGAAGGAGTAAAGGAGAATAAATAACCCTGTTTAGTTTTCTTGGAGCAGAAAGTGTTTTGGAGGAGAAAGTAACCCAAAGGTCTCCTATCTCCTTTACCTTTATGAAAGGAACACCCTATGCTTTAAATAATGATTCATGTGGTATGCACCACATTCTAAGAGTAAAAGCAGAGACGAAAGCTGCTATTTATTCTGTACAGTGAAAATAGAAATCTGGAAACAGCATCTGCTTCTCATTTAAGTGTATTTTTTTTCTAACTGTTTAGATGTACAGAGGCATCAAGCCAGGTTTCAATCAACAACAAAGGTCTCATGCTATCTAAACAAAACCTCATTCCTGAAGCACTGGTCATAACACTTGAAATGGCTCAAAGACCTCAACTGGACTTTAAACACAAAGTAGTTATAAAGCCTGGGTCATGAGAAAAGACATTTTTTGTTTTTTAAATCAAGTTTGAAATTGTAGAGAAATATTGCTAGAACTATACTTTCTGATACCTATAAATACCAAGTAATTTAACCTTGGTTCATAAATCACATTACCTTTTGAAAAATAAACCTTGGAATAATGACTTGTATTTCTTGTTTTTACAAAGAAGAATGAAACTCTTTGGTACTTTGGATGATTTGATTATATAGATTACTTATTAGAAGCATACTTCCTAATGCATGTTATTGGAATGCAATGCCGCAAAGGCTAACTGATGTAATTATGGCTCCCTTAATTCTATGGCTCACAGAATAGGAGTCTAAAATAAAGAAACTTGGTTTCTGGAAACTCTGAACTACTCTCAGTTACACGCAGGTAAGTAGAGATACATCATTTAGCAGAGAAAGGAATTAGACATTTTGAAGAAAAGAGCCCTAAACACTGACAATCTCAGCAGCTGGATATGGGAGCCCCAGCTTTGTGGAAGACCTGTGGCTGCCTATGAGTCTGTTCTGTATGGATGGCCCCATAGCCAAAAGGAAGATAGAAGCAAAGGAGAGCTTGAATGGAGGAAAGAAAATGCTGGACCTGAATGGTTTAGGAAGCTGTTTGCAGGGCCATGTTAGAAAATGAAGCTGTCCCTAATTCTGTTAACCCCTTCTCTCCAAGAAGACGAGGCTTCTAGTGACCTATTTCCCTTCCTGTTCTTAGAGGCGACTCTGCATGGTTCAGACCTCAGACTGACTTAAAACAGGTAGATCTCTTGTTTCTTAATTATTCTTTTTACCAACTTCTGGCTAATTAAGGCTATAAGCTGAAGGGTTGTTGATTTGGGAAAAATTGTAATTTATATTGTTTTTCAGATAATTTTCAGTATGTTCTGTAGGTAGAAATTTAAAAGATTCAAAAAAGAACAATACCCTCCCAACCCCATACCTATTTTAGTCTTGTTTTATTAGCTCTCTAACCTACTACACTTATGACCCCTTCTGATGTATAATAATTGAATTTAGGGCAAGAGTTTACATTTTTATATTTTTTATGCTTTATAACCTGTCTAATTTCCAAAAGGATTTGAGGCGGCAAGAGTAAATGGCACTGGGAGTTACATGGATATTTTTACTCTGCTTTTGGCCCATATTCGTTTAGGCTGCATATATTTCCATAACTCTGAACAAGGTACATTTTGGGTGACCTTTTGTTTAGGGCAGAATTCACAGAATTACAGTAAGTGGGAAAAGTGTTTACGAAATCACCCAAGAAATATCTCAATGAAAATTAATTATTTCTGCTTAGTTTCAGTAATGGTCCTACTAAGTATATTGTTTTGCCTTAAGAAAGATGTATTTCCTGTTCTGGAGGGGGAGGATATAGAGAAGATTAAAACTATCTCCTGGATTACGTGTGACTTCGGGCATATCACTGACCACTCTGCACACTAGATTCTATGTTAAGTTAGAATAATAAATCAACAACATCTTTATTATGGGGTCCTCCTGGAGATCAAATGAAATAATGTACATGTAAAGCTTAGTAAACAATGAGTCAGAATGTATTATGCAGTCATTGTGAATAAATGTTTTATTGACTTTGATCTCAGTTTCATACAGTTAGAGAGACCAGGCCCCAGCTCTTCGGGATGCTCTAGGAAAAGTGCCTCATTGTGTTTGGGCTTTATTTATTGAATGCATTTGAATGAGTGATCATTCTAAGAGCAGAGAGTCATTCAATTTGATTTCACAAAGGGGTAATGGGTGAGGCTGAAAACTACATTCTCAAATGCATTATCCAGAACACAGAAAACAAAACCACTTTTTAAAAGTGACTCATCTTTAATATTTCATAGCAGTTTTGAAATACTTCATTCATTCATTTTTGTAGCAAATCTTAATTGAGAATGTCATAAACCGCTTTGCAGAGAAAGGCAATCATGACCTGGGAAATTAAGTGGAGTAATTTACAAATACACTTATGTCTAGCTGGAGGTTTTAGCTTATTCAGATTTTGCCTGTAGGTTATAGCAACACATGCTCCCCTTTCCCCCATCCCCTTGGCTGTATGTGTTCTGGGTGCCCAATACATGTTGAAAATGAAAACCAATTTCTCATACATGCTTTCACTTGGTCCATATTACAAGGGTTTTTGACCCTTACATTTTCAAAAACAAATACTGTCACTTTTAGCCTTTCAGATGCTTCATCTTCTCACCACCACATCTGTCTACTCTCTACCCAAATTTCTTCCCTTGTGGCCCATGTAAGTGTATAAGTGAATTGATTAACAATGGACCTTTTCACCCCTTCTCTATGAAACCAACCTTGGTCCATGCCCAGAGTTAGTTTCTTCTTTTAATTTCTTTACAACTTATTCTCTCCATAATTTAGCACTTTAAGAGTATGTTATTTTACTCTTCTTTTAAAAATGTCTCATCCCCCTCACCTTAGTGATATTCCAAGGTGTTTGAAGAATGCTCATTTCCATGGCAGGCGAACTTAGCTGAAACTCTGGTGTTACCACTTACTAGTTGTCACTTCATAGGGTATTGAAATGAGTAAAAGAGGCATCTTATACAGGAAGTCTCTGATTTAACCAACATGCGCAGTGTGATCTTTCACAGGTGTACTGTGTAAGACTCCTTTTGTTGGGTTACTAAAGAATACAATTTACAAACAGTTCTCCCAGAATGGAACTCATCTGTAAATCGAGGACTTTAATGTCACCTGATGAAAAGTGAAGCCTTAATGAGGGCAGATCCTTTTGTTATCATTAATAAATGATAATATGATGTTCTTCTCCATCTATGATAGGAATTTTACCATCTGACATTCTTTCCCTAAATCATAGCTCATGACTGTGCATTGTATTTCCATTCATACAAGGAGGATTGAAAAAGCTGAGCCAAACCCTGTTAACAAAACAGTCCCCTGAAGGGCTATAATATTGCTCAGTGGTAATATCATCCCTATGCATTTTATCTTGTACATGAAATCTGGGCTAATTATCATTTTTTTCATACAGTATATTTTAGACTATTGTGTTTCTGTGTCCCTGCCTAGTTCATTAACCAGAGTTTAACAGCTCCTCCAGTAACAGGATTGCTATTGACACTTTCATTAGACCCATAATTCAAATGCTCGTCTGCCTTCCAAATGGATGCCTCTGAATCCAGAACCACAATCTGGCCACCAACCATATGTTGGCTTTTAGAACTGTCATAAACTCATCATCACATTCAAGTTCTTGAAGGGTCAAAATCTGCTTTCTTGGTGAACTGTCTCCATCCAACAAACAGTCAACGTGTTCTCCAAGAGTAGCCAGCCAAGTTTTCCCATCACTCTCTGAAAACCCATCCAGACAGTTCTCAGTATAGTGTGACTGTGGCACCAATAATCTTTGTCCATATTTAAATATTCTCTGCTTCATTCATTCAATTATTTTCTCCATTTAAGACCAATATATGAAATATTGTGGCAGATGCTAAAGTGATTTAAAGATGAATAATATGGTCTTTGACTTGGAATATCTTATAGACTAATAGATGTATATACAAATCACTATACAATTAAACAATATATGAAACTTTCACCACTAGGTTGCCAGCAATATGAATAGCTATGATTACGGATTTCTGTGTTCTAATGGCTATTATCAATTGTTCAAATGGAAATAGTTTCAACTGGCATATGTAGAGTGATATATGGACATATGTGAAATATATTAAATGTATCATAGAACATACCACGTAAAGAGAAGACTCAAAACAATTTTGATGAGCAAGATCAAATGGACTATCTCAGAGATAGCAATTGCTCTTGCGATTATAAAAAAAATAGTCATTGTATTTTTAGTAGTGTTTGGTTTTTCTATCTAATAAGTTTCAAGAAGATTAATGCAAATATCTGGTTTAATTTACAATAAAGTTTTTGAGGAATGCTTACTAGACAAAATAATTTTTGCTTTTATCTTTGCAGAAGTAAATATTTTAGGCCTTAGTGAAAAAGCAGTAATTATTAGTAAACCATGTAAGCATCAGTGTGCAGGTGAGGGTTTTAACTTTTACAGAAAGAGTTTAGCTATTTAAATGAACATACAATTGTAGAGCATATATTTCAATGCACAGTTAATTAGGTTTCATTTAAAAGGCTACTTACTGCCTTTGCTGTCTTGCCAATCAGACTAGAGAAAAAATTGTTTCTGGATAGTTCCATTCTTGCTATTTATGTATTTAAGAAGGAAAAGAGATGAGAAAGACAAAAATAAAGTCCTGTATTATTTTTTCAAGACTTTTCATTGATCTTAACCTTGTCTGACCACATACTTTGGATTGCCTATTTATGTGGTGTCTTAAGTTACTTTATTATTGCTGGGACAAAATACCTGACACCCATAAGTTAAAGGAGGAAAGGTTTATTTTAGCTCACGGTTTGCAGAGGTTTCAGTCCATAGTCAACTGGCTCCAAGGTAGGGCAATATGGCAGAGGGGCCTAACAGAGGAGAATCAGCTCATGGTATGGCAGGGAAGATACAGTGAGATTTCCTTTTTTCCCTTTTCTTTCCATCTAGGCCACGTTCCTATTGGTTGGTGCCTCCCACACCCAGGGAAGGTCTCCTCAAACAAATCAGTGGCCTAATCCAGTATCACACACTCATGATCCATTTACCTTCCATAAGCCCCACTTATGAGCACAGGAGGCTTTGGGGAGACATCCAAATATAAGCTACAACATGTAGTTTCTTTCAACCAAACTTGTAGCTGATTCTTGAATCAGAAATATCCCCTGCCTTAATGGACTCAGATCATTAAGCAGAGGAAAAGTGTAAGGCTGGACTCTACTGCTGATGGGGTAATTTGCCTTCATTTTTCAGTAATACTGCTATGCTGTTGGAAAATGACTTCAGCATTCTTCCCAGTGCATTTCATTCTATTGCCTGTGCCTTCATAAACATGTCCAAATGCGTGATGGAGGTCAACGACAGTATAGGGTTTAGAAATTGTTGCTTGGAAATCACACTCACTTAAATACCTGAATCTGTCCATCAGCTGTGCCATAGCTTATTCCAAGCCTGTGCAGAAGAGTGATTTGCAATCTCCTTGCTTTTCATTTCAAGTAGCATCACTCACTTTAAGCCAGATATTCAGGCCTCTTCAGAAGCCTCCAGGGTGAAGGACAAGTAAGAAGAAGCTTATCAAATCTTTCACAACTGTGGCCAGCTCTCTCTCCTCCAGCATCAAACTCAGTATATCTTTCTTTGGTATTTCATTTTAAAATCATGCATTCTTCCTTATATGAGACAAATAATGGGGATTTTTCCATATACTTTCATGATCCAGATAGCTCTTTTGTGATTCTATACATTTAATTGATCACTATCCAGGTAGAAACCTGGGACAGAATGTCCAGGGAAAAAACCAAGAGAACAGTGTTTATTTGTGCCAGTCTTTCCCTTTTGAGTTATCTTCTCTCATAGTCTATAAATTCAGGTTGCACAACTGTATTCTGCTTTTTATTTTCTTTTTCACTCATAGGGACTTTAAAATTTGAATTTCTTCCAGGAGCTGAGAACTGATTACACATATGAAACAGATTTCACTACTGGACTTGAACTCCACATTAAAAAACAACAGCTTCACAACGTAATTGAAAAAGATCCTCACCAAACAGTAGCTGTAATGTGAATGGCAGGATATCAAGGAAGTAATAGATAAATTTTGAATGAAAACATCTTTGCTTTATGAAAGATAAATACAAAATATTCCTCATGGCCAAAGGTAACATTCTTTCTCAGGAAAAAGTCAGAGGATAGAGGATTTTTTAAATCAGAAAAAATCTAAATGTTACAAATGATGTTCGTTAATCTACCTGCTATTAATTATAGATATGCTAGAATCTTTCTAGAAATATCATTTTGGAGGAGTAAGCTTGCTTAACAAAGAAACCATCTTCCACAAAATACTGATAGGGAAATTTGCCAATTTGTTGCCATTTAGAAATTTTGGTGTCCCAAATTCAAAACTAGTCCTCAGGAAGACAAAGTACCAAGTAACAGACAAAGGTGATAAAGGGCTTAAACTCCATGTACCTTGATAGTAGAGGAAGACAGAAGAATGAAAGAGAGAGAGACAGAGAGAGAGAGAGACAGAGAGAGGAGAGAGAGAGAGAGAGAGGGAAAGAGAGAGAGAGGGGAAGAGAGAGAGAGAGGGAGAATGATCTCAGTCTTTGTGCTCTTCTTGATTGTTAAAGAGTTTTCTGGTTTGATCAATTCTTTCTTGCCAGGAAGGGTGTATGAGTTGCCAGATTCATGCCTTGGACTTTGGTAGAACAGAATCGGATGAACAGGGAAAAGATAGAAAAAAACAAAAGCAATGAGCTTGCAATACAGTCAGAACACTTTCTATTTCCCAGAGAAAAGGGCAGATATAGTGGAGGGGGAGCTGGTGTGTGAATGTAAATATGGGTAGACTCTGGAGAGAGATAATGTGTGTGAGGACTTGATGGGTGGTGGGAATGTTTTTGAGGAAGATGATAGGGCCCAAACAGTGACCATGGAAGCTCAGCTTGAGTCTTTCAGGCTTACAGGGATTTGAAAACAAGAGGAGATGGGGGTATTAATAGTAATTGCCATGTACTATATTCTTGGCTTTCCTTTGTTTCGTCAATGAATGAATAAAGGATAGAATCCTCTAATTCTAAATTAATTTTATTGGTACATTTTAGGTATACAATATAATGACAGTCATCATTGGAAATTTGTGCTTTTACATAATCTCTCTTGGTTCTTATTTTTTCCCCATTCCCCTGCCCTCCCTTAAACCCCTCCATCCCTCCCTATTTACAAACATTTTGTTTCCATTTTTTCATTTTCTAATATTAATTCCATTCCTTTCTTTCCTTTCCCCTACCCCTCCCACTTCCCCTTCCCCTTTG
>NW_004624833.1:2914865-2996221 GCF_000247695.1 Heterocephalus glaber | reverse complement strand
GTTTGATTTCTTCTTTAATTTCCTCTGTGACCCATTGGTTATTCAGAAGTGTGTTGTTCAATTTCCATGTGTTTTTGAAATTCTTGCAGTTTCTTTTGCTATTTATCTCCAATTTCATCACACTATGGTCTGATATTATACAGGGGATCACTTCAATTCCTTTCCACTTACTTAAACATGTTCTATGAGTGAGTATGGTGGTCTATTTTGGAGAATGACCCATGCACTGCTGAAAAGAATGTGTATTCTGATTTTGTGGGGTGGAACACTCTGTAAACATCTGTTACATTCATTTGTTCAAGAGTTTGATTGAGTGCTAGTATTTCATTGCTTTTTGTTTTTGGCTAGTTTATTTGTGACAGTGGGTTATTGCGGTCCCCCACTACTATTGTATCAGTGCTTATTTGATTTTTCATGTCTGTTAGTATTTGTTTTATATATTGGATGCACTAGTGTTTGGTGCATATATGTTTATGTTTGTCATCTCTTCCTGTTGGATTGTTTCCTTTACAAGGATGTAGCATCTTTCTTTGTCTCTCTTAATCAGTGTTGGTTTGAAATCTGCTTGATCTGCAAAGAGGATAGCTACTCCTGCTTTTTGGGGTGTTCTTGTTGCATGGAGTATTGTTTTCCATCCTTTAACTTTCAGTCTATGAGTTTCTTTTTGAATTAAGCGTGTTTCTTTTTTGCAACATATTGTTGAATTTTATTTCTTGACCCATTCTGCCAGTCTATTTGTTTTGATTGGTGAACTGAGACCATTAACATTGATTTTTTATAACTAATATGTATTGACTTTTCATTGTCATGACTTTTTCTTTTTGTTGGATTCTCCCCCTTTGCATTTAATTTCTTGGCATGCCCAATGTATTCATTCTCCTGGGCTTCCTGGAGTTGTCATCCTCATTGTCTATTCCTAGGATATTGTCTAAAATTTTTGGAGTGCTGGTTTGGTATTCATGAAGTTCCTAAGGTGACCTTTGTTATGAAAGCATCTTATTTCTCCATCAGTTTTGAAAGATAGTTTTGCAGGGTACATCAATCTTGGTTGGAGGATGTTTTCCTTTAGGGCTTGAAATATGTCACTGCAAGGTCTTTTTGCGTTGAGGGTTTGCATTGAGAAGTGTGCTGTGATTCTGATGGGCTTTCCTTTGTATGTGATTTTTTTTTTCTCTAACTTCCTGTAGAATTTTGTTCTTCTGTTGGGTTTCAGGAATGATAACTATTAAATGCCTATGTGTAGACCTTTTTTTGATCAAGGGTACTTGGAGTCCTATATGCCTCACTTATCTGTATGTCAAGTTCTTTTCCCCTGCTTGGGTTGTTTTCTGTCATCATTTCTGTGAACAATTTTTTTTTATATCATCTGAACTCTCTCCTGTTTCTTCATTGACTCCGATCCGTCTGATGTTATTCTTCTTTGCACCATCTAGTGCTGGATTGATTTCTCATGGTCCCTTACAATTTTAAAGAAATTTTTCTTTTCCTGGTCACTAATTGCAATCTTATCTTCCATATCTGAAATTCTGTCCTCACATTGGCTCATTCTGCTGTGTAGACTTTCAGTGGAGTTTTTCATCTCCTGGAAATCTGTTTGCATCTGTTTTACAGATTCCATTTGTTTCCCATGTTGGGATTTTATCATGTTCCTCAGTTCCTCTATTTTTTTTTTTTAATCTGTGTCCTCTCTACATTTATTTATCATGTCTTGCACTATGGCCACAATCTCTGCTGTTGTCTGATAAATTACTTCTAATTTCCTTTTTGCCAGATCCTCTTTTGTTGCCAGTTCAGGGAATCCAGGTGGTTGAGTGTCAGATTGTTCCATCTCGTTTCCCCGTGGGGTTGCTTTAGGTGATCTGGAAGTCTGGTTTTGAGACTTGTTTACATGTCTTTTCATTTCCTCATGGGGTGGGGGGGTGGCACAGCTCACCTCCCCGGCCCTGGGGCCGGCTCTGCTCCTCTGCACTGGGAGTGGTTGTAAGGCAGCAGAATCCTCTAATTTTAAATGCAGTGTTACTATAAGTCTGAATATGTGGGTGCACCCTCTACTAAGGTTTCACTGACAAAGCAAATATCCTGCTAGGTATTCTTGACAGTGTTATTCATTTTAAACAACAACCACAGCATGTTTTCATACTCAAACCTATGCCCCTCCATTGGTTTTACCATTTTCATCTGGTCTGTGTTATAGAGTGTAGATCTAAGAAGAAGCTGTCCTGAACTTTTAACCTTTTAAGAATGGCTAATTGAATGACCTCAAGTCATTTATCTAAGATAATGCCATGTACTAGTTATGAGCACAGGACTAGAGAATCACAGATTTTTTGCAGATTATTTAACATTTGGACAATGTTTTCTGTATTCACAAAGTTGATACATTAGAAGAATCTCCCACATGGGGCTTTTTAATGAGATAATATATGCAAATTTCATAGTAATACATTAAATAAATGTTAGCCTCAGTTGTTATAACTGCTATCATTATCATTGGTGGTGAAAATATTGTTCATATCTGGCCCTCAGTTTCTTCATCTTTAAAATGAGAGGACAGAAACTTTCTGGATGCTTCTTTCCAGCTCTGGAAATAATTTGTAGAATTCCTGAGTTCAGAAAAACCTCCTGAAAGAAACCTGCAGTGTATATGAGACAATTCTTTACCTCAATTCTCTTACAAATATGTGGGTTATTTGAAAAAGTCACTCTTTGGAGATGGTCCAAGATTTCATTTAACATGTACTTTGCCAAGTTCAGTCTCTTGCTGAGTCTTACTTATACACTGAATAAGAAAAGTGAGTCAAATTTCTTGTCTTTCCATCAACAATTAAACTTTACTTGAGCTACTTATGATTTATTCTGTAGGAGTGGAGATACTAATTAGGAGTTCTGCCATTTTATAAGAACATAGCCTCAAAAGTATTTGTATTTTTTTGTCTTTTTCCCCTTCCCTCCCTCCTCTTCCTCTTTCTGTTAAAGATGTTAAAATCTGAGTTCTTCTGTGTTGTGAGCAAACCATCCCCTCCAAAGACTTCTGAGCTCTTACTCCTCTTCACTTGACTTGCTTGGTAGCATCTTGCCAGCAGCAATGTCATACTGATGGAGTTGGTGATTGGTCCTACAATATATCACAGTCCCTAAATACACGAAATTAAAAAAAGAAAAAAAAGAAATTAGCATTGTTCTGAAAGGAAGGTAGTTAAAATTCAGAAAGAGAGATTCTTTAATTAACTTAATAAAATTACTAATGGAAGCATTTTAACTGCTAAATTTAATTTACTTGTCAAGATATCAGGCTACAAAGAGGAGGGAAGAGTAGGAACTCTGCTTTCCATTATGATGTACTCTATTATAGAATAAATTTGCTTAAAATGAAATATATCACCAAAAGCCATCAATGACATCTTAATTTGGAACAGCCAGTTGAAAAGTAATTAGACTACGAAGCAATCAGTTCTAGTAAATCAGTGTTTCCCTTTACATAAACATACATTTTTTTTCTATTTATATACAAGAAAACTAGACCTTCAGGTAGTAGTCAGGCAAAGATGCTGATTCTTTTGGCTGTCGATGTTTCTACTTTACATTACCAAGCTGTCAAAACAAAATGTTTTATGATGGGATTAAAAAATGTATAAGCATCTGATTTGATTTAGTGTTTATATTTATATGTTGAACTGAGGAGAGTTTGCTTATCATAGAGATTTAAAAGATTTACATTTGTCTGCTTCTTACTTCCAAAATGCTTTCCAGACCCATAGGCACCCTGACACCTTACTGCAGTGCAGGAAGCTCAGTCAAAAATTAAACAAGAACCCTGCTTCACTCTCCAAGGTCTCTTCTAGCTCATATAAATAAAAGTAGAGAGTGTTGTTGCTAATGAGATATGTTTTGAGAAGAGGGTAGGAGTGGTTAAAATTACCTTTTTGTTTAGTTTCTGAAAATTCACCATGAGGACTTTCACAATGATAATTGACCTTCCTAGAAGTACATTTGTGTATTTATTATTATGAAAGCCTGATAAGAGAGACAGAGGAAGCAGAAAACATGTTGAATTTGATTGTGAAAAGTTAGCATGAGTTAGCAAAGAAATATGAAAAATTCCAAGTATCAAATGACTTTCATATTAGGAAACACCTTTTGTATGTCATTTCTGATCACTGTGGTACCCCTAAGAAGATGCTTTCATTTCCAACTTATAGATCTGGACATGGAGGCTCAGGGAGGCTAACTGTTTTGGAGGAACAGTATAGGTAGTTAATGGCAGAGCTTGGGTTAGGAAGAGTGCTTCTGGGCTCCTGGTACTTTTTCCACAACATCTGCTTCTGAAGATAGAATCCCATCTGTTATATGCTAAGGAGAAGAGGTGTGAGAAAAATAACTAGAGGAGATATCAATCACCCAGCAAAATATTTATGAAGGACTTCATTCAGATATTAGGGGAGTCACCATTGTCACCAGCCCTGACAAATCAGAGGAGATGATGAATTGTGCCAAGGAGAACATTAGCTCAGAAGGCAGAGACTATCTGACAATGATATGCTTGTGTTATTGTGTATTATCCTCCAGTGGAAGAGAATGGTGTGAAAGAGGAAAATAAAGGACAATTTTATAGGGAGAGAAAATAAGATATACCTTGTTACTAAAGAAGAAGCATGTGAAAATCTCTAAAACATGATTCTGGGATTTGCCAGCCTGTAAGTCACTGAGCAGTATGCAAATGACCTTGCCCTAATAGACTAAACAATTTCCACTCTCTCTACTGCCTGTTTAGAAATGTGATCATTGATAACAACACTGCAAGGTACTATTCCTGGCTGGAAACATATTGGGAGGAAATCTAAAATGGATGAGACAATGGGATATGCATTAAGATTTATAATTGTAGTTAAGTGTGAAGTAGTCTAAGACAATAAAATTAAAACTCAAAAACCTCCATTGCACTGATGAAGTGGGTGAACTGGCACAACACAGAGGCTGCAGAGCTCCTCTGGCTCTAGCAGCCTAGTAAAAATTCTGTCTGTCCTCCCCAATGGCTCTTCAAGATCTGTGTTTAACAGAACAATTGCCCTGGGAGTGAAGAAGGCAGGAACTATATAAAAATAGACAGAACAACTTAAAAGTTAGCAAAGAAAAGATAAGGAGGGTAAACGTGGAAAATGAGATATTGCTAGTAAAGGAGGTTAAATGGAGTAAGGAAGTCTTTTATAAATGTATCAAGAAAAAAAAGTGATCCACAAGAGAAAAAAGACCAGTGAATAAATGAGAGGAGGAGGGTGTGAAATTAATGATGGCTGAGATATTGACCTCTTGCTTTAAGTCAGTTTTTAAGAGAAAAATGAGAAGAAAATTTGGATAGCTGGAAGCCAATAATGACTTTTTAAAATAGGTATTGACAAAGAAGATGAGGGGAAATTTAGAAAAAAAATGAAACATAGTGGCGTATACAGATTGTGGGTTTCAGATAATATGCTTCCTATGGAATTAGATACCTTGCCTACTAACTATGCACAGACACAGAACAATACAGAGCATAGAGCTGTCAGAAATTCCTCAAAACAAATTTGTTTTATATAGAAATAAGATAATGTTTGGGGAAGGTTCAGAAGACAAACACAGGACTGAGTAAGTGTTATGTAAATGTTAAATATATTTGATACTGATTCTGTGGCAATTGCAGTTTTTCAAAACTGGGGAAAAGCTTTCCTCTTTCATTCAGTGAGAAAGGAAATAAACTGGATACCCCATACAACTAGTAGTGTATGTTATAGATCCTTTGAAAGAATAAGAAGGGTATCACTATTTTATAGAAGAAAACTAGAAAAATGATGAAGTCCCTAAACAGGACAGAAACATCAAAATATTGAATAAAATGTGTATTTAAAATTGGTAAATTTCACTAATTGGAAATTACTGGATAATTGATTCTTTATGGGAAACTTTCATTGACGTAGGCAACATGTTTATGTGGGATAAAGATACAAGTATGTGTTAGAATTTTGTGTAGACAATAAGATACTAGAAGTGACCTCTTAAAGAAAGACACTGTCATAGAATATTTATCCTTGATATTTTCCTCATTTTTCTTATCTAATGGGCTTAGTTGACAGACTGTAGTCATCGAAATACCCTGGCTGCCTCTTACTTTCTCTCATTTTCAATGTTACTTTTCCTTTTCACATGTTCCTCCTCAGTAGCAGCAATCATGTGAGATTTGTGGTGTAGCCCTTCAAAGATGCACTTTTATCTACTCACTCAGCAAGAGTCCTTGCAGCACCTGCCATCTAGCAGCTT
This sequence comes from Heterocephalus glaber, assembly GCF_000247695.1. The sequence continues at coordinate 2,989,930 of NW_004624833.1, read as the reverse complement.
ACAGTCATAAGTCACATTCATATATGTGGTTCATTGATAGTTGAATGACACTGGAATGATGGCCGAGTTTGGTGAGGTAAGAATAGAGGAGGGTGAGGTTCTGTGTAGACAAAGGGCAGAAGTGAGACGTAGCCTGCTCTCTGAAGGATGTTCAAAACTTAAATACTTGCAACAAAGTGAGAACATGTGCCAAAGTCCACAACAGTGAGTCTTAAGAGACCAAGACATGTATCTGCATAAGAGGATGAAAAAAAAAAAATTAGAAGGCAGCAGAGTACAATCACAAAGTGTTAGGACTGTTTGGGGATATGAAGACCTGATACAAACTGAGGCTCTGACTTTAGGGAAAGCCATTTCTCCATCTAATGTTTCCAGTGTCCATTTGTAAAAAGGGGCTCATTCCTCTCCTACATGGGCTGTCCTGTGAGGTGCTGGATGTGATTGCTTTCTGCTTTCCACAAGCCTCTCCCTTGTTGTCACAGGGCTTTTATTCCCAGTCATTGTCATGGTTCATGGCATCTAATTCCAGCACATTGCAATTAAACAACTTTCCTTTACTAACATTTTTAATATTCTTTCAAGCATTTTAAAGCAACTCAATTGGTGTGTACTAACTTCTGTAATGACCAGTGGAGTGGTAAGATGATAACTCACTTCCCAGTTAAATTGTAACTGTGCTAAGATGGAGAACTTATGCCCAGAAAAAAAAAGAGATATCCACTGATCCAAGGAATGACAAAGGCTATTTCTGATCAGAATGGTAGCTGATTGTAAGAGGTGTGTAGACAGATATTTCCTTCACACAAATTTGACCCCACATCTGTAAAGGAAGTCAGCCATTTTCACTGAAACTGGTTTGTGAGCACTATTGTACTAGGCAGAGAGCAATGTAGAAAATAAAGGGGAATAAAGAAATGAAAATGGAGGGAAGATGGCTGAAAATAACAAAGGAAAATATATGAAAAACATACAGGAACTCATATTTTTTTAAAGAACCTTTTTTGAAGCAATGTTTGTATCATTTGGGCGTAACTGATCACAGGAAAGACAAACCTTCAATTCATGACTCCTTTTTGCCTGTTCTCTGTAGTCCCTATATATGAAGCAACCTCATCTTTCTTTGTTGAAAGAATATGCAACTGTCATTTACACACATTTTTGGTTTCATTGAAAATTTTAGTAAAATCATTACACATAGAACATTCTCTTTTGGTTTTTTTTTTTTTTATTATCAGTTTCTGTACTCTACAAGTTAGTGCTAACCTCTAGAAAGTCAAGGTTGAATATGTAACAATGTGCACATAGGCAGAACTAAAAGCTACCTGAATAAAAAGTCAGGTGCTAATATGTAAAACATATTAAAAGTGGTTAAAAGTGTCTTCTTAGTTTAAACCAGACTTGTTTAATCATTTTATTTTTCTATTTTGCTTATTAAGCAGTATTTTTAGAAGGTTAATTTCAATTTTGGGGGATATTTTAACTAAATTATGGTTTAAAGGGTATGAAAAAATAAGATGGTATAAATAAACAATATTTAGTAAACAGTTAAAATGACAATACTACATATGAAAAAACCTCCAGAAGTCAGCCAATGCCATACTCAGAGGTGAAGTAATAGCCTTAAATATTTCATATTCTGGAAGAGATAAAGGATAACTACAAATAAATTTAAAATAAAACTCTAGAAATGAAACAAATGTTAAACCATGAGGAAAAAAAGCAGAAAAAATAAGATAAAAATAAGAATAAAAAGATAAGAAACTTAAAAATAGCCAAAGTGTTGAATCAATCCCTAGATATTAAGAAAATATATTTTATTTAAGTTTTTATCTAACAATATAATATGCCATATAATATAAATTATTTTACATATTAACATATTTAATTTTATATATGGCAATACATTATTCATTTATTAATTATTTATTCATTAATAAAACCTTATCCATTATAATTGAGGGAGGACCAAAAACAAAATTAGAAGTGGAAGCATAGGTTTAAGAATATGTTCATAATAAAAATTAGAAGAAAATCGTGCAGTTATGTTCCAGTAAGTTTGAAAACCTCAGGAAAATGAAAATATTTTTGAAAAGTTATTAGCAAAAATTAGAATTGTAAGCAAATAACTAAAGCAGTAGCCAAAGGTAACAGTACTTATGTAACTAATTAATTAAAGTTTTAAAATGTAGCTGAAGTGTTAAAAGTATTACCTCTAAAACAAAGCAAAATAAATCCTAGGATCTTCAAAGATCCAATTTTGCATATATTGTTTCTACATATGCCCTAAACTGCCTAATTTATTATATGATGGTGGCATTGATCTGAGGCCAAAAAATAATGGGAAAAGGTAATACTATTATACAATAAAAAGATCTGTAGACCTTCTAGATACAGAAATGTGAAACAAAATAATTCATCTATTCATAATACCTCCCCATCTGGACAGATAGTCTCAAGGTGCATTTGTGAAGCAAGAAAGGAAACAATCTAGCTGAGGACTCACTGTTAGAAAAGTGACAGGGAGTTGTAATAATTTCATCCGCTCAGTGACAGAATAAAAGAGCACAGAATTATTAGAATATGTTTTCAAGAAATGATTTTATTCTTGATATTTTTGTGTGAATATAGTGACTGGAATTAAAGTCAAGAAATGATCACACTTTACTTTTTATTGCTTGAACTTTCCCAAGGTGAGCATTTACTGTAGAGGTAATTATAAATTAGCATTCTGTATTAAATTCTCAATATAGGCAGGCCCTGTGCTAGGGATTGGGCATGGTTCAAAGAGATACAATGGTTAGTTGTCTTAACCCTCATACAGAGTGGCTACCTCCATTGTATTTGTTTGTGTTCTGGCCCATTCATCTCTTTCCACCTTGTATCATACTCATTTAAAAGGTCTCAGTCTGTCTCCCCTCTCTATTGTTCTTGTTCCCTTTCTTTCTCTCCATAACTCCATACCATTTTCTGTAGTTCTCTGGAAATTTGGTGAGAGGGGGCTTAGTCCAGAGAAACTGGCATGGCTCCTCCTGGAGAAGAAAAAGCTGCCTTTAAATGCCATCCTTATTTTATAGATAAGAGCTGCTACTGTATCTGCTTGAGGTTCCCCTGAGAGTTTACTAAATGTGTCTCTGCCAATCCAATGACCGAAAGAGACCTTCCATTAACTTCTGAATTAGCCAAATGGGACAGAGCTTAATCTAATATGTGTTATTTCATTTTCTAGGTTACTTGTTTTAAAGGAAATAAAGTATACTCATAGGCTGTCTAAAGCTGTCCTGGGAGATGTGCATGGAAGGACTTCCTCTAAACAGCACTGTCTTCTGAGAAAGCTGGGTGCATGCCTGAGGGCCCAATTTAGTTTGGTGGATGCTGTTATCACAATAGGTAACACATGCCCTGACTCCAAAAACCTTTGAGAGAAATTGCGCCACAGTGAAAATGATGAGTGCTCGTACTAGAATTTTAGGATGCAAAAGACAAAGGAGCTTTTTCCTCTACAGGGATCTCTGTCAATGACTACTTGATATCTTCGTGGAGGTGGCAGTCCTCACAGTGACCAATCTCTTCTCTTTGGCCTCATATAACTAGAACTGTGAGCAGTCTAGCTATAGAAGTTGATGGACTGGAGCTACAGGATTCTGAGGAGGAAGAGTGGTACAGTGGGAAGAGAACCTAACTTGCTCCTGGGGTCTGAGTTTATTTCTCAGTTCAGTTACTAATTACCTGTGTAATATTGGTTGTAACTCTTGCTCTGTCCCCCAGTATCTTCACCTGTCAAATAGGGATAATAATATTAACTGTGCATATTGCCCTGGATTATTGCAATAATCAAATGAGATCATGAGTATAAAGTTATTTTGCAAACTCTGAAGCATGACGTAAACTCAAAACTCTTTTGAATGTGATGTGCCACATGGAACAGTTCAACAGGTTACTGAGATCTTATAGGTGTCTTGGCAATATCTTCTTAACTCTCTAGGATTTTCAGGAAAGCAAATTTTGCTAAATAGAGCTAGATACAAGCAGCTCTCTTTTTATAGCCATCCTTCCCAACTGCCAATCCTATTCATGGGACTCAGGAATTTGCCAAGGTTAGACAACGTAGACATGGGGTGTGAGCCATAACTTCTAAATCAGTTTTGGAAGGATGCCAGAGCATTATTTTAGAAAAGTGATTGGAGTGTCTTCCTGAGGACAAAGAATTACTTAGAGAGTATATCTTTCAAGAACATGGTATTGAAACTTGGAAAAAAGAGTTTTAAATGTGAGAACACTAGCATTAAAGGCACTCTAAACCAATTACAGTGTATTTACTTGGATTTCAATGGGGGGTTACCCTTTTCATTATTTGCAAGCCTCAAGAACATTAGAAACACTTCACTGAAGACAATATAATATCCAAATATGAAGTAGCCTGTTGTTTGTCCATTTAATCCACTTTCTTGCTTTTACCTTCTTCACGAAGGCAGAAGAGCACTTTTATGTTTTTAGAATGCACAATGTACACTGAGTAGGCAGTGTACTTTTACTTTTGGATAGTTAGCACCCTTTGTCCTCCACGCAAAATGTATTTCATTCTACTTACCCTACCCAAGGTTTCCTGGAGATGCTGTATCTGACAAGTAGCAACAATAAGGATGGGTCTAAACCCCTAAACCCTTAGCACAGAAAGGCCTAGTGCTTTCAAATTTCTTAAGGAAAATTCTACATACTTCAAGGAGAATTTCCTTAAAAGCATGGATGAAGAATGGGAATTAAAAGCATAGATGCCCAAGGCAGACTTATGTTCAGAAGTGTCCAGTGTTTTAAAGATCTGCTGTTTGCAAGGCACGGGCTACTTTCAACTAATGTAAAGACTTTCAGCATCTTAGTGCCTTTATCCAGAGTATGGCAATGAGAGAGGGGCGGGGGGGAGATGCTGGATATCCATTTATAAATCAAACTATGGTCTCTTTCCCCATGCTGATCAAAGGGCCCAATCTGCATAGGCTTTTTCTTTGATCCTTGTTTCGCTTCCACCTCTCTGTGTGGAAGAAACTTCCACTTGGAAGGGCACTGATAATATGTCCTGCCCATAGAATAACTCATGATGTCTCCTTGATTTATATCAACCTAATGAGCCTTGCCTTCCACCATGGTACCTGGCTCCTCCTTCCATTTAGGTGAACATCTTCCCCCTCAGCACCTGACTCTGAATCTGAATACTAAGTCTTCTGGGCCCTACGTTCTAGGCTGGCTCCCTAGAGACCACAATCAGACTGAAAGGTCTTCTGCCAGGACTTCTGAGACACTTCTGGTTCTCTTTCTCAGTACAATTCTAAGAAGCTTCTTCATCAGGTGGACTTCCATGTTACTCCTACCTCTCCCATTATCTCTATGATATAAAGCAATTATTTTATGTCCCTACATCAAGAAATTCCCTGCCTTTTTAGACAGCAAGAGTAAGTACTATCACATACAGATTGCCCAATTTTGTTAAAGACCTAAACACAATTAGGCAGAGAGCCTAAGTAGGTTCAAAGTCAGGAGATGGATGCTGTTGCCAGACATATTCAAAAGTCTTGGCTGACAGAAACTCTTCTCCCATCAGCAGGCTGTGGCTTCCAAGGTCACAAAGCATCAGTAGTTCCAAATGAAGAAGGGGAATGTGCATTCTGGCCCAGAATGACAATCACTCCCTCTCACAATCTGTTGGTAAACACTAGTCTTAAAGCCACTGCAGAAGAGAGGATGAGAGTCTGGGAAAGCCATTCTTCAGCCAGAGGTCCAAAATATGGAAAGAGAAATAGAAATTTTAGCTACACTTACTATATGCTAAGCTAGATTACTCTGGTTACTATTGAATACAGTAGTTATGAGCATGGGACAATTTTGAATTATCTTCTGCATTTTACTAGTCTTATAGTGATAAACAAGCAATTTGAACAACTTTGGCTTCAGTTTCTTCTTTTTTCAGTGGAGGCAGTTTCATACCTACCTGATAGAATTATTGTGATCACTAAATGAGTTGAGTCATACACAAGACTTGGGAGAGAACATGGCACCTATTGGTATTTGATGGATGTTAGTTGTTTTTATTTCTCAGTTAACCCACCTCAAGCTTCTGTTAAGACTCAAGATTGAAGCTTAGAGTAGAAGAGAATATTTATTCCCTTTGTAGTAGCTTTTAAAACAGGGTACTTCTTTGCTTAGTCATGGCTTCAATAATAAAAATGCCTACATCTTGAGGTCATAAATAATCTGAAATGTCAATCACAGATTCAAGGAAAGAAACAGAGACAGAAATGAATGAGGAGGAATAGAGAGAAACACCTAGTTGGCTGGTTGTATCTCTCCTAGAACTGCATTGCAGTGAGAACTCTTTCTGCCTTGCCTTCCTTTTTGCTTCTCCTTCATAAGGCCAGACCTACATCATGGCCAGAAGCCTCTCTCTCCTTCTCTGGCTCCCCTCCCCTTCATCCTTCACAGACATTTCTCCTGCTAAATCTCTCACACATTTAATCCTGTCTTGGCATCTGCTTCTTGAAGAACCCAAACTAACACACAAAATAAATATTTCAGACATATGTACTTAACATAAAACAAAGTTCTCCCCAGTTGTCCTTACTCAAGAAACTCTCCCCCTAGTTTTACATAACTTTACTTAAAATTGATGCAGACATTTCATTTATGTGGGCAGTGGCCAGTTTCTATACAAGCTAGCATTGCTTTCTTCAGAGTATAAACCTAGCATTGCCTTCCTGAGATCTTATAAAATATGTGCAAAGAATCGGGAAAACAACCTGCCATTCAGCTGTACTTGATGCCCCTAGAAAATAAAACATGTCAACCTAGGTCAAACAGTACCTCTGACAGGATAGCAAAGGGATGTGATGCAGTAGAGGAGCATTGTGCTGCCTCCTCTATGGAAACATGCTTTGAAGAATGGTAAGTACTTGCCTGGACCACACAGATGTTATGGCCTGGACATAAAAGGTCCCCAACAGCTCACGTGTTGAAGGCTTGATCCCCAGTGCAGCAATGTTCATAGGTGGGTTAGAAGATATTGGAATCATGAGGCCTCTGACCTCATCAATGGGTTATTTCATTGATGGACTCACAATTTGATTGTGTTATTGAAAGGCAATCGAAATTTAGGAGTGGGGGCTAAAGGGAGTAGGTCATGGAGATATGCTCTTGGGTGAATATATCTTGTCCTCAACCCCCCATGTCCATTTTGGCAGCCATGCTGCAAAGTTTCCCTCCACCACTATATTCTGTCATGATACTTATGCTTTGCAGTGGCCTAAAAGTGATGGAGCCTGACATGGACTGTCAGCTCTGAAATCATGAGCTAAAATAAAAGTTTCCACCTTTAAGTTGTTGTTCTCAAGTATTTCAGTATGGTCACAGAAAGTGGGCTAACACAATAGCCAAACCCCACTTCCTGAAACTACTTACAAGCTGGCCAGGGTTGGATGATTAAATAGGTAATTTCAATTTCACCTAATGTGTACTAACCTAAGAGTACTTTCTCAGAAAGTGCTGAGGGAATGCAGGAAATAGTCTGTTACAAAAGACAGAGTAGGGGTTACAACCTAAAAAAGTGAAAACTTGGCTGCATTTCAGAGGTTAAGTCAGAGTTTCCCAGACAGAAAGGAGAAGGGACTATATAAGGCATCTGGGTTTAAGGGCACATGTGTGACCATTCTGCCTCTAGGGCCTGTGGAGCAGATGGGGGCAGGGAGGAAGTGTGGCAGGTGGGGAGAGGCAGCTCTTTTGCTCTGAGAGTGAAAACTCTGATGATAATGCCTATCATATAATGGTGTTGATACCACCATAGGGGCTCACAGAGCACATTTGATGTTGTTGTCAGAAAAGCGTTGGTGTGTTCCAAACATCTGCAAATTCACTGATTATTCCAATGTGTATTCATCAGCAATGGCTTAATGAAAATTATGTAAAGTGCAGAAATATTTAAAATACATTTTTCAACTTTCAGTGAGGACCCTTTTTGGTGCTTTGCACTTTTAGGTGTTCTAAAAATATATCTATTAAGCTTTAAGGGATGGGATATGGACAGTGTTAGCATTTTAGACTTTGTTAATGATTTTACATGTCACAAATCCTTTCAAAACAACAAGATAAAGCAATGCATTTGTCATATACCTTTTTACCTTTACCAGCTGGTATGGTTTGGCTATATTTTCAAAAGTTCATATGCTAGAAATCTAGTCTCCAAACTGGTAACTTAGAGATCTTTGGAGGAAGACCATTTGGTAGATAAATAGAATTTGATGAGGGTAGAGCCCTAGTGATGGCACTAGTGGCCTTAGAAGAGGGAGACTCAAGCTGGTATGCTTTCTCTGTTTCATCTTGTGATATCCTACACTATCATATGACAAAGCAAAAAGGCTTAAAATAAAAGTTCACTTAGAACTTCACTTGAATCATAACCCAAATTAAAATTATCTGGGTCCAATTAGATCATCATCAGATTCTGAAAAGCTCTTAGTATCATGCTCTTTGACATCACAACCTCTAAAGCTGGGAGCCAAAATAAACTTCTCTTCTTTATTACTCAGTTTCAGGTATTCTGTAATAGCAACAGAAAATAGACAAATTCATCATGATGTATCGAAGTGTCCTGCTTCTTTATCCCACCTGCTTCTCCATTTATTTTTCCTGATTTAATATCTTCTTCCTTCTTATTCTTCCTTCTTCCCAGCCAATCTCTGAAAAGACATTCTCCAGCTTTGGAATGCCTGGGAAGATGAGAGGGTTCACTTTTTGTGCCAGCTGAGTTGACCATACTTGACTACTACCTCCTTTGACCTTTTACATTGGATGGAACAGGACATGTATGGACACAAGAACCTGGATGACATACCTTCCCACTGCATGAACATGCCCTTCCCTCAATACCCTCCTCTCTCTCCTTGATGCTTCCAGTGCTAGCAGTCAAATACTAAATGCTTCCCTGTGGAATAGGAACCCCTAGTTGCCTATTCCTACTCAGTGACATTAGGTCCATTTTTTACTTCTTTTGAGGCCTTTTTGGGTACCCTGACCCAGATTAGCTTTTAAAATTCCTCTATAGAAACTAGCCATTGTAAGATTGTCCACAACAGAGGACTCACATCCTTCAAGTTAAATCAACCTCATTAGGCAAGCCTGGAAGTAGGAAAAGTTCTGTTTACCAGTCAAAAACACAGATAGTTGGTTTTATATGTGCCATGCTTTTAAAATAGCAGGTGCATTATACGTCAAAATGTTGTTTCACTCTCACTCAGCTTTTTCTGAACATGTATATATCATGCAAAGCAATATACATCTGTGTGGTTTCTGAAGGGTCTGGGTCCCATTCCTTTTCCTGCTGATTTATTCTACCGTTGCTGAAAGTAAATTTACTAAAGATAGGCCACTCTCAGGAATATTTTATTTTAAGCTAATTGGACCCAGATAAATTTAATTTGGGTTACGATTCAAGTGAAGCTCTAAGTGAACTTTTATTTTAAGCCAAATCTATCTAAGTGCCCCACCAAATTTTTTTCTGCCATTAAAGAGCATGCTCCTTGTCACCCTTTTAGATTTTGCTAGCACAGATATTCTTTAAAAAACAGGTAGGCTTCTCCCATCTATGTGGTTCTTCTTTGTCTGCCTGGTGCTGTTGAAGGGCAAAGGGCATTTGAAAGCATTGGTCTTCATATAATGCTACCACCTTGCTCTTAGCTTCTTCCATCACCACATGAAAGTTGCTGTTAAAAAACACACATCAAAGAGAGAGTCCCATTGAAAAAGCGAGTGCTGCCTGCTGAGCTGGCATTCAGAGCTGGGGTTTTTGTTTCAGTGGCCACTCTGACTCTCCTCCACCTAGTTTCCTGTTAACTGGTGTGGGTTCTGACTTTCTCTTGATGATATTGGAGTGTGTGTTTGTGGCGTTCACTTTTAATCAGTGCATTTGAGTTTCTGAAGCAAGAACTTCTTTCTCCAGCAAGTTGAAACTTTTGGATGGAAACTTCATGTTCGGCCAGTTTTGAGCTTAGCTCCAAGGATGTATTTTAAATCTGGTTTCCCAAATCTACCACATACTTCAAGAAAGGACATTTTGGCATTGTCTTCCTTTTATTGATTTTTAATAAATATATCCATCTTCTGAAGAGAGAGGGAGATGTTTTCATGAAGGGGAGTCATATAGGAACAATGGGAAGAGGCAGCTCTGTGTCCAGCTCAGCTCCTCCTCTCTGGGTGCCTGTTTTGTCTTCAGGCCAAAGTCTGAAGGAGTGAGTCTGATCTATCCCAGCCACTGGCTCACCTGTGCAAGTTCAGAGAGCTGATCTGAGGTGGGAATTGCATTACCAACAAGGTGTAGAAGTCTAATAACTTTAGAGATACCCTTTATAGCTTAGCCTGGCCAGCCATAGCTGATTAGTAGGATGCTCACTTGCAATGTCCCTGTTAATGGGCCATCATATATGGGGCATCGACATTCAAGATTTCAAAGTATCATTGCTTAAGTGGCAGCAAGAACCAACATTATGCAACTGTGAATAAGACAAGCATATCTTCCCCAAATTTGGCATTTATCATATTTCACTTTCCTTTTCATTTCATCTTTATTGACCTTCAGGTCCTTCTTATTCTGCAAACTAAACAAGTTCATGAAGCCCACTGATGACCCTAGCTTATCCAATGCTTTCCACAGTTGTTCTACTAGAGAGCTTTTTCCTGACTTCCATTCCCTACCCTCTGCTCCAAATAAGACATTGCTTACATTCTTATGTGTTTTCATATGTTGACCCATTTTTGAAGAGTTAATAGTTAATGTAAGGAAAAGGACTGACTGCTACAATATCTTTGAAATCTACCACTTCTATTTCACACTCTCAGTTTATAGATGAGGAAAATGACTTCCAAGGTGGTGTCAAGGCTTAGAACACAATACTCCAAAGTGTGGTATCTTGGCATGCTGTGTATTTTTAAAAGGAAGGAGACAAGAAGGCTTCAGAAGCAAGAAGGACCCTGATTTTCTCCTGCCCCTCTATTCCCTATTCTTCCTTATCCCCTAAAGCAAACCAGATAGCCTATGAAGTTCTCTCTCTATAACCTAACTCCCCTGAAAGTAGCCATAGGACTCTCATGGGATAGGTGTCCTGCTCTATACTCAGAGGAAAAGACTGAAGACACAAAGACACCAAGGAGAATCTTAGCAAACAGGCCTTGCTGAGTTTCCCCCTCAGTTTATTACCATAGAATCATATTCTTTTGTCTAATCTTATTTCTCTGTAACTATTTTTTTTATCAGACTTAGCATAAAAACACACAATTTTCCTAGCTCTTCGGGTCTTTGTTTCTTTTTATTTTCCTTTTTTTCCCCCTTTTGTTCTTGGGGGGTTGCTGGAATCCAACCCAGGGCTTTACACAGGCTAGGCGAGCACTCTACCACTGAACTACAACCCTGGTCTCTTGGATCTTCATTTCTGAAGTCTTTTATATCACATAAAACTTTGTTAAATAAATCTATTATATATTACTGTTGCAAACTTGTCCTTTGTTGCCACATTGTTGGCCATGGCTCTATAATGAGTGAGGAAAGCTACTACCTTGTTGTTTCTACAGTGGTTATAGTTCTTGACTAACTTAATCTGGTGGTAGAGTCAGAATTAAAACCTAGATTTTCTCAAATCATCCTTCCTTGTGTTTTCATTTATGTTACCATACAAAATATATTGAATGTCTTCGGGGCATTTGCGCTTGGAATGGGTCAACATTTAAGTTCATATTCAATGGTAGACTTAAGAGAGCTCCATAAATGAACTTTATGGATAAGCCATCAGATGAGCAATCTGTGTGCATATATATAATATATTCAAAATCTTCCCAGATAAAAGTTGCAAAATATTGGATAGCAAAAGTACTGGATGGTACAATCCGTGGCATCGCTGGTGGTTCCTCTACATTTCGGTGGCAGAAATCATAAGAATTTGCTCTGATGGTTAAAGTTCCTGTTGTCTTTCACAAGAACTTTAGTAGCTTCTGTCTGTAGTCATTATTATACCTGAGGAGAAAACTTAGGCGCGTGGCCTTGATGGAATAACATGAGTGGGTGTGAAGTTGTTCAGAAAACTTCAAGTGGGCTCCACCATATCAGACTGTACTGAGTGTGTGCAAAATTTCTCTGAGATTTCTCCAAAAATCTAAATTTCGTATGGGTTTCCTCATTGATTGTGTTCCAACCCCTATTAGTGTAGGCGATACCTCAGTGTAGTGACAAATTCTGGGAGCTGTACTAACAAGAATGACTGCTTTCTTCCTGTGGACAGAAAAGAATATCCTTACAATATAAACTAGATATGTAGACTAACTTTTATAAAGACACCGTTTCATTGAAAAGTTGTTCATTGAGAAGGTGTTCCTTTGACATTTTTGCTGCTATTCTTAAGGCAAATTGTAAATATAATGATCTTGTTACATATTTATATAATATTTAATCCATGTATATAAAGTAGGATGAAATACACTATTTTGTTGGATTCTCAAAGACAAACTGCCAGGTGGCTGAAGCATGTGAAGCTAGATATTGAAAGCTAGAGAGATAGAAAGGTTTCAAGATAGGAATTGTGACTGACCAACTCCAGGCCTCACATTCTTGGAAGCAGTCATATGTTGGGGAACTTGAGATGTGGTTACATACTCCCCCTCAATAACCATGGGGGATTGGGTCCAGAATGGCCCATGGACACCAAAATCCACATATGCTGAACTTCTTTATATGCCATGGCATAATATTTGTACATAACTGATGCATATTTTCCCCTATACTTTGTCATCTCTAGATTACTTATAATAACTAATGCAATATAAATTCACAAATATTTAATGAGCTCTGACTACATACCAGACTTTGTAGCTGGATGAAGATCTAATGTTGAATAAAGTAGACACTGATGCCATTCCTGTCTGCAAGGAGCTTATAGTCCTAAAGATGAGGGCAGATATTCTATCACTCAAGGGTTTTGCTTGCAAGGAATAAACTTCAGTATTGGTTTAATAAAGCAGAAAGGGAATTTATAATGTCTCACAGAACCACTGAGAAGCTTAGGCATGTTCAAGTTCAGAAAGGAGGCTTGGTAGCCTGGCACTGCAGCCAAGGCCATGCTGCAGGAAACGTCACGGTAATATTTGCTGCTGCAACTGCTGTCTGGGAAACTTGGTGCCATTGCAGCCCCACTCTCAATGGTGTCATCCTGAGTAATGTCTCAGACATTCTTCTGTCGTTATTTCCTTAGGTTTGAAATCCCGAGAAGGAATGTTAGGTTGTCTGAGCCTATACTCTATCTCCTAGCAGTATGGGAAGGGGTATTTGGGCCATTCACCCTCTGTGGTGGGAAGGAAATTCCTCTTTCCAACAATACACTATGATCATCTCTCTCAAATACTGTATTTTACAATTTACAATTGTGCAGGGTTATGAACATCAAGATAAGCATTTATAAAAACATTATACCTAAGACAAAAGCCTTATACCAAATGTAATGGGAAGCCACTCAAGTGCATCAAGATACAATGTGGTATATAGATCAATTTACATTTGCAAAATAAATTTTAGTGGCATTATAGAAGGTCTAGAACAGAAACTTGACAGCAACATGCTTTCCACAAAAAAATTAAACTAATTTTAATGATTTATATTTGAATTATAGTTTTAAGATTAAAGTAATATGTGAACATTTCATTGATTGACAGGAAATAGTGTTAGATATTATAACAGCCTTCAACTCTCATGGCTAATTTTTATTCACATAAAGTCTAATGTAGATATTGCTGGTTGACAAGTGGTCTTAAAGAAGAACCTTCAGGGATCAGGGCATTTTGCACCTGATGGATCCACCATCTATTTTGGCCTTCAGTTCTTCGGCTGGAATTTTGCTATTTGCTCAAAAGAGATAGGGGAAAGGATCCTGTAACACAGTTTTGTAAGCTGTGCCTAGAAACGCTTGCATCGCTTCCTCTCACATTCCAGTAGCTAGGATTCAGTCACCTGTCCAGCCAACTGCAGAGGATATGGGAAATGTAGTCTGTGCGTCCAGACGGTAGTGGGAGCAGATTTTAATTAGCACATAACAGCCTGCAGCATGTAAGTAGTTTAAAAATGTATAGGCACCGAAGAATTATAATAAAATGCTATAGTAAGTAAAATAAACTCTTTATACCTTTCAGATTCTGGTCCTCCAAGTCAAGCACCTCCATTTCTTTCTGAGAATATTTGACAGAAAGCAGGACCCTACTCTTAGCTCTATGCAACACAATTCTTGTGAAGCAGGATAATTATTAAATTACAGAATGTTAAAATGATTGCAAACCAAGGATTCAGACTTCAGTGAGCTTTCAGTCATTTGACTGAAAGCATCAAGCTCTCCCATCACTACAGACCATGGCTTCTCAGTCTTGTATAATTCATATTTTGAGCTGGATAATTCTTTGTTGTCAGGGGCTATCCTGTGTGTCATGAGATGTTTAGCAGTGTCCTCGATTACTATTCATTGGATGGCAATAGTCCTTCCCTACTCCAGTGGTGACAATCAAATTCTCCTGGTATTTCTATCACTAGATAGTAGAAATCACCCCTGGCTAGGAACCTTTATGAGAGTTGTTGAACCTGGGAGACCTGGAAAGAGGCAGATAGATCTTATTACTATCAGCTGTGGATGATGGCCCCACTGAACTTTAGGTAAGAATTACCATTAGCACGAGCTGTAGACAATCATAAGTATATAGAGGAATGACCTTGATGGAGACTTTGATCCCAAAGACCACGTTAGGCTCTTTATAGCAGCATTCCATTTAAAGATTAAGAAATGGCTTTCTCCAGACTCAAACCGCCAGCCTCATTTGTCATTCCTGTTTCATCTGTCACTCAGAAACACGACAACACTGGAGCAGAAGTTGGGAGTTTGAGGACAAAGAAAGCTAGACCACAACTTGATTTATCTACTGCAGCCCAGACTTTTTTTTTTTCCCTCAAGTGCAGCCCCCTGGTGGATAAAGATTTACTCTACACCTCTGATTCAGCTGCCCTGCAGAGACAGAGACATTAAAGAAGAATTAAGAATGAAGACAAGTATATTGATCTCCCTCACCAGTCTCCTTCAACCGATACCTCTTAATCACAGAACAAATTGGAGTCCTAGTAAACTACTTTAATGAGCATCCATTCTATTTCTCAGTTCACATGATCGGAAGGGAAGCTATCTTCCTGCCTCCCTACCTGCTTCCTCTTTGTGTTTGTGATTCACTCTCTCATACCACATCTATATTTCATTTTATGTATATATGCATATATATTTTTTCACATTTTTATCTCTGTTTTGCTGTAGCACTGGAGGTTTATTATTGTAGATCATTGTGAGGCACCTGAATATTTTGCAAGACAATGAGCCTCTAGAATCTTGGTAACCGAGGAACTAATTTTGTGCAGCAAGAGGGAAAAAAAAGGAAAGAAAAAGAAAACAGTAACTATACATCTGGCTTCTAGACAGTATTAGGATGGCATAACTTGTTCCTGTCTGAATGAATTCAGTGGATTTATATTATACAGTCCCTGCTTAAAACATGTAGCCAAATCAGAGTTGTTCTTTAAATTAAAAACAAACCCCATGACTTTCACAGCACCGTGTGGCTAATATTTGCAACCCTGTTCAGGTGAAGCAAAATCTTATCCGAAGAGGGTGGGCAGACAGGAGAGCTCTTAGTGAACAAGCATAAATTTCTTCTGCCTTCCAAATGATATTTTATAAAATTGTAAAGGAAATTGACACCCTAAAGTGCCTGGGTAATGCCATGTCATAAACTTCATACTGTAAATTGGAGAGCTGGGAAAGGTTTTGTTCTAAGCAGCAGGCTACATACCTACAAACCGGGTCCATGTTCCCCGGAGTGATTCTGGGCCTTGTGTCACCTGCAGGAGATGGTACTTTTTGTCAGGTCCTGAACTTCCCATCTCCAAAGTGTGGGTAATTTTCGCTCCCTCCTCTTCTCTGTACCTAGCTGTATCTTGCATATTGGTAGGTAACAGATAAGCCAATGTTTAGGAAATACTTTAAAGCTCTGAGAAAAATAATCTTATGCGAGCCTCAGTTGTTATCAGCTATAGTTTTCCTTATTGTTACCATGCACGTGCTGTTGAATATTTGTAAATTATATGGTAATTATCTAGTACATACAGTAATTCAAGTACCATCACTAGTACAGTACTCCACATTAGCCTGCCTGCCTGCTTTCCTGCCCTTCCTCCCTCCTTCCCTCCCTCCTTCCTCCTTTCCTTCCTTCCTTCCTTCTTTTTAGGGTGCAAATTTTAGGGCCATAAATACTACTGAGATGCTTTCTTTTGATAGTTTATTATTTATTGGGGATTCTGGATTTGTTAGACAATGTAATTAAGAGAATTTAAAACCATATCTTTATAATCTCAGCCTGAGTCTGGCAACAGTTCTGTGCTGTAGGAAGTTCCCAGAATATTCTAGATTCAAGAATGATCCATCTCCTTTATTGCTTCCATTTTGCAGATGAGGATATTGAGGCCTTGAAAGATCAAGTAACTCTTCCAAACCTGTACAGCTGGTTAAAATGTCAGAACTGGATCCCAAGTCTCTGCATTTCCTTCTTACTACTCTTTCAATTCCCCTGACAGAGCAAAGCAGTAGAAGGAGAGCACTAGAAAGCCAGGATATTTTGCTTGGTTATGAGATTCCTTAAGAGTGACAGTCCCAGCTTGTTAATGGCTTAGAAACCTCCCCACTGCTACCCTAAAAGAGTAATTGAGGTTAACAAGAAAGACTTAAATCAAATCTAGCCCATGCATTAGAGGTACTGATAGCTACCAGACTATATTATGAGTTTTCCTAAAGAGCTGTGGCCTCGTCTTTTAGCAAGAAGTCTTATTCTAGTCTCTCCGTGGAGGTAAATAGGAGGGATCCATTTTCCATAATCTTTACAGCTGGGATATAAATAAAGATTATCAATTTCTGATACAAAGTTAATGCTGCCTGTAGAAGACACAAAGACACTGGCAGCTGATGATGGTAGAGGTGATTATTGGGGTAAGTCGCAGTTGGAGTATGTCAGTCACATCACTTCAGTGGCTTCTACTTACTGTATTGAGACATTTACGGTGAATACATATGCTCCAGGTGACCCATGAGCAGATCTTTAATCCTATTAGTGTTTTCTTCATAATGTTGGATTGTTTCTGTGATGAATTAAGAATGTGCTTACGATATGTAATACAACTTAGTCCTGCTTTCATTTCTCATTAGTGGCAATCCATCTTCTCAATTTATTTCTAGTAGGGCATTTGTTTTTCAGTGGCTCATCAGAGATCGCTCTTGTTTTGGTAAGCTGGGATTGAAAAAGAAAGAATGATTTTTGGTGGAGAGATCCATATTATTTCTAGAAAAATGGAAGAATAATTATAAGGCATGACATTGAAGTATGTAGGGGCATTAAAATACTAGAATACAAGGCAAATGACTGGAAATCTCATTCTGACTTACCTATCAAGTAGCTTTGTCATATAACAACTCACTTAACATTTCAGGGCCTCACCTGTCTCTTCTGTAAAATGAGAGAATTTGATTAAATCAACTCTAAAGCCCCCTCTAGTCATAAAATTATAGAGATCAAAGTGAATTGAAAATTGATGGCACAATTTAGGAGGAAGCTTTTGGGGTTATGGAGCTTCTAGAAGATACAATTTTAATTTTTCTGCAATACATAAAATGTAGAAAATAACCCAGCAGCCAGACCCCTGAAATATCAAAGATTTCAAAGTGTGAGAGTATAGGTTTATTTTTATATTGTGCCCACATTAAGCCTTCCCATAATATTGGAAGAATACCTTCAAGCTTAGGTGTTGAGTAATTACTTAGACATATATTGGTCACCATAGGCTGTACCAGGGTTTCTTACACCATACTATGGAGTATGGTGTGTCATCTATGTTCTTCCTCATACATGGCCCAAGGAAGACTGGGGAAGAAAAAAGAGGTTGTAGGAGAGGCATACAAAAGAACTGAAGATGAGCTTCCTGAGATAAATATTTGGTGGTAAAATGTACTTTAAAAATCGCCTACATAGGGTAAAGAAAAAAATAATAAAGCTGATGATTCTTTGACTACTGAGATCTCTTATATTTGTGATAGTCTCATTCCACATTACATGAAAAAAAACACACTGCAATACAGTGGGTTGGTCCACTCTTTGTTCACCACAAACTTGACTATACAGGGTATTTGCCCTTATTAACTGTGGCCACACAGTATATTTTTTCATTGCAATACAAAAATTCTATAACAGAGATGTTCCTTTATAGCCCAATGCAACCACCATAGGATTCCATTTTGCATGCTTCCAATCCTGAGGTTTGAGGAATTAAAGCAGTTTAGGAAGGCAATGTCAAGAACCTCTCTTGTTTCTGCAAAGCCATCTTAATCATGCCTGCCTTTTTTCTTCAGGTTGATTTACATAGTAGTGTGACATTTCATCATTAAGGAACCAGGTCCCAATCTCCTGTGTCTTTTTCTTGGCTTGTCTGGCAAGCAATTCTCTTTTGCAAGCTATGAAATCCTTAAGGAGGACTTCCTGGCAAAGGAAAAATCCTCAGTCATCCAACAGTCTCTCACTTTTCTATTTTAAATCTTGGCCATGCGCATATGGTTGGGCATGTGTGTCTAAAAATTTCTTCCACATTGACTAACTTGAGCTATTTAATAGATTGTGCTGGCCGTGGGCCTCCGCAGCAAATCCTGTGATGCTCATCTCCCTCCCTTGAGAAGCTGAAGACGGCCACATGCATTTGCCTTTGTGCTTTCCTTATAATCTCCCTCTCTTGCCCTGTTAGCGCATGAAAGTTAAAACCGGCTTCTTTGCTCATTTTCTTGCAATTAACATTGTCCCTGCTCTCCTACTTCCAGTAGAAAAGTGAGATCTCCAAATATCTTGGTTAATGTCCCAGCAACTACACCTTCCCTAGGGCTTTGCGGGGAATGTTCTAACACTTTTCTAAGGACGGGAGAGCTTGCGGACATTTCTATCCCATGATCCTTAATCTCTTTAATGCCTGATGGGTGCCTGTGTGTGTGTGTGTGTGTGTGTGTGTGTGTGTGTGAGAGAATACAGTGTGTTCCAACTGTAACTTGTTCCCCAAATGTGGAATTCCTTATCTCCAAATGTCTGAACCACAGACCTGGGTCCTATTAGGTCTTCAGAAGTGATGGTTAAAGTGAATGTGCAGACAGTCAGCTTGTGGTAGGTGACGTTGCCCTTTCTTCCAGGTTATGGTGAGTGGGGCCAAAGGGACACAGGGAGATAGTAGAAACGTACACCAAGAGCAGAACCCTAGCTGTGCCTCCTCCAGGCATGAAGCCCAGATCCCCATAGCTTTCTCTGCAATTTAGCAACTCAGAGAAACTGGCTAAATGGTACCCGTGTTACAAAAGGATGACTACTCAACCAGAAGATGAACAACTCTGTCTTCCCAGAAGAGACTACTCCTAAAAAGACAAAAGTGGTAATAATAATACCTACAACAAAATAATAATAATGGTAGCATAGGGAGGAGCAGTGGGTTAGCACAAAGTGGTTTGGAAGCTTACAGAAGTTACTCATCTCCAGAAATTATACGTATTATCACATCGCCTGCCTGGACTGTTTGGCAGTGTCTTAAAACTCAGTGCTTCTGCAATAGCAGTGATATTATCTTCCTTCTGGAGTGACCCCCAAAATTTCAATTTTTATTGAATGTTAAATATGTCTCCTGAAGTTTATCATGAACAGCATGAAGGAATACAACTCCACGTGGCTGGTACTTGGTGGATCCTCTTCCCCATTGAAATGACAAACCCTTAAGTAAAAGAAAGTCAGAAGGGTATGTGATAGATGAGAATGTTGAATTTACCTTCTTGGAGGGGTGCCTTGGCAGCACACATAGTCTCAAATTTTATATAAAAATAATGCTGCTACAGTAAATGGGAAGAACATGTTGTCATTTTTGGACTCCAGACAAAGGCAAAAGTAAACATGCATTAAAATGGAATCTCTATTTTTAACTTACCTTTATCTTTCTAGAAATCACTTTGCAATCCCATAACACAAAACACCACACACCTTTTAAGGCTCTAGCAACCTCATAGCATACTTTACAAAATCATGAATTTTCCTGCCCCTAGTCAGATTTATAATGTCTGAAGGTAGCATCAACATTTCATAATATTCTAAGAGCTCAACTTTACTACAAATTGTCAATTCTGACTTCTTAATGTGTTTAACTTCTCTTGCTGTGTTGTGTTCTGTGGTATAAGGATGTTTAAGTGGTGTGGCTCCTATTTTCCTTAATATCCTGAGGTTTCCTCATGCCTTGGGAAGTTTTTTTCTTCATTTTGCATCTCTGGTTCTTGCTTTTAGTTCAGGGCTTTCTAAATCCACACATGCCACTTGAGGGCATCAGCACCAAGAACCCCAGAGGTTCAGGACACACAAAATGAGACAAGTGTTGCCGACTTCTCAATAGTGTGAGAGCAATGGAGAAAAGACTTGGGTCTGCTCCTGCACTGTTTCTTCTGCTGCTTCTCTCTGATTCCCTCCCTGGGTATTGGGTAGCAACCCCCAGCTAGTGTGCTCTGTCCAAGACTTCCTGACCTGCTGGCTTGGGTCTGTTGGTGATGAAAGGCCAGAGAACTGGACAGAAGAAATGAACACTACAGAGTCCTTGTACGTTGGCTTAGCCTCTACCATGCTAATAGATAATCTTCATGCAATCCTTAGTGGGAAGCAGCCACCGTTGTGAGTGCTAATTTGTGTTTGTGTGGTATGCCTTGGGGCAAAGGTATTAGCAAGAGCTGTTATTCTCCTCTCCATTTTACTGGTCAGGTAACCGAGGCAAAGTCTGGGTATATGGCAAAGCTGAGGTAGGTTGTCTAGCAGCAGAAATCAAACTTGTAACCTCTCTGCTCTGTCTGTTGCCTCCTGGTAAAGCACCCCAATGCACTGAAGGAAAAAAGTTTGTGGGAGACATGCCACATGTCCTTTGACTACCCAGACACCTAAGCTAATAACTGTATGAGACTTACATTTTATTTTCCCACATTTGTGTTAATTCTCATACTTACTTCCCAAGACCATCTTGGGAAGAGTGGCACTTTCATTTTTATTTTGTGATACATGCTCAGAAGTATAAAAATAGAGTTCTTATGCATAGAAAAGTTCTCTCTGTAAAATAAATATTGTCACATCGGGACTAAGTGAATAATCTTGACTTTGTTAGTGTTACCTATTACCACATGGAACGATTCAGCTGATATGACAAGAAATAACATAAAAAGTTTGAGGCCCCCATCCTTTATGTAAATTTATTCATTTATGATATACCAGAAGACGTCAAGACAGAATAATTTAAGCATTTGGATCTTCTAGTAATGTTAAGAATATTTCCAAACACTAGAGAAAGTAAGCAATATTCATTCTTCTAATAAATACCTATTGTTTCTAACTGTGCATATAGAACTATGTTAGATGAGATTGGATAGGATGATACATAAATAAGGACATTTCCATTTGGAGGAATGTACACACATTGAGAGACATGATGAAAAATGAAAGTTTACAAAACAAAAAGTTGAATGTCAAAAGAAAGTAAATATAACAAATTATTATATCTATATGGCTTAGAAGTTTCTCTGAAGTCAAAAGTTAGGGAAAGAAAAGAGGCAGGAGAACTGTTATTTATTGTGAAACTAAGCTACTTTAGATGCTTCCTTATGTGTTTTTCATGTAATTTTCACAACAGCCTTAAAAAGCAGATACAATTACTTTCTTATTTTAGACATGAAGAAGCCAGCTAATCCCCAATAATGCCTCTCTTACCAGAATGGTGAAGAGTTTTACTTTCCCAGTGACTTTCATAATGGTTCACTTAAATAGTTGGTGGTAGATTTAGATTTTTGCAGGCAGCCCTTGGACTAGAGTGGTCAAGAAAGTCTCCCTGGAAGAGGTGGGCTTGAACTGCTCCAGATTGAGAGTGTATGGAAAGGGAAAATTCATTCCTGGCAAGAATCTGTATGAGTAAAATGAAGGAGAGGGCAGTTTGTACACACATTCATCTAGAAAAGACTTAATGGTAATAGGGTATTTACATAGGGGAACAGTTGGAGATAATATGAGGAGGTGTGAATCTAGGGCTACATTAATGTCAATTAATAATGACAAAAGGAACGATAGAGCTCATGCATGTGCACACACACACACACATAACACCATCGCCACCACCACCACTAATCTTTCAATCATATTTCTACAATCTAGAGCATATCAATAATATTTAAACCCTATATTAGATTTGTTAAAATTCTTTTTCATATCAAGATTTATAGGTCACATTAAGAAATGAGCTCTTCTCCTCCCCATAATCAATAAACATTTATTGAATTACTCTTTGATGTAAATATGTAGTGTCAACCCCAAGCTTGCCTGGTCATCACTGATCTGAGTATGGCCGTGAAGAAACTATTAATATAGATCCAGATGCAAGGGCTGCATTCTGCTGGGGCTTTTAAGGGAACTAGAAATAGAGAGTAGCAACTGCGCAGTTCTCTCTCTGGGACATCCATAACTTCCTAAAAAATCCCCTTTGCCTTTCACATCCTAAAATATTCAGGTTGCTTTTGTTATTCCCGCCATAAAAAATTAATGATTGTGAAAGTATTATCATGTTTATTTTAAAGCAAGTATTTTCTACATTTTAATTAAAAGTTGTAACTCACCATCTTTTGACCAAGTTACAATAAATCTTCATCTTATTGGTAATGGGTATCGGGCCAGAAGCAGAGAGAAGTACAAGTGTTGCTAATGCACATAGTAAAATCTTGACATTTCTAGAGATATGCCTCTGTTCATTTCATGTGTCATGCTAATTCTACCTTTTTTTAATTAGAAATATCCTTGTGTTTATGTAAGAATACTGGGAAAGGGGCACTGTCTTACTCATTAGGTATTCTGTGAGAATCACAAGTGGACAAAACCAGACATAATATGATGACTGTTATGTTATTAAAGCCCTTTAATAAGGTTACTCCCCAGTACAGTGAGCTTCTCAGATACCCATTTCTTTTTCAAGAGGTGAACTGCCTAGAGCAAGATATGTGCTGCTTCTCTGGGTAGGCACAGGACCACTCTCTGTATTTATGCTATGGAGCCCCACGGGTATAGCACCAGGACTTCTTCCTTTTTAGTCCTCAGTCCTACTTAGGGAATATTGTCCTAGAAAGTACTGAATTTTCTATTTTAGTCCTATGCTATGTAAGAGGAGATAGCCTAAAATAATGATATATTGGTGAAAAGGTCTGTAAACAAAGATTCACTACATTTGGGGTATTTTTATGCAATCATGTCCTGCTACCTTACCTCTGTGTCTACGGACCCTGGCTCACGCCCAACCAACTAAAATCATATTGGTTAGGATTTCAATCTCTAATCATTTTTATTAAAACAAAACCTTTCATGGTACTGAAAGTATCCTTTAAGAAAGAAGACAGAAGGAGTGAGAAGGGTGAGAGGCAGTAGAGGAGTACAGGGGAAAAAGAGACAGAGGAAGGAAAAGAAGGAAGGAGAAAAAGAAAGATTTTTGTAAAAATAAAGAGCTTATCCAATTGCAGCAGAGCAAAGACTTATCTATATGCATTACTTTGATTTCAAATTATTTTTAGCATGGCTTTTATTGTACTCATTGTTACATACATAAATCTTTAAAGTAATACGTTTTGTAAGAAATGGTCATAAAAATTTACAGCCAGTAACTTTTCCCCTGTCCCTTACAATGATATTCTACTAAAACCATTAAATGGTTCTCATTAATGCCCTTTAAATGATTGTGTAATGACCCACAATCGCTTGTAAGTGAACAACCATTAAAGAATTACTAGTTCTTAGCATGCTTTTAAGTACAGCTTAAATACATGGGAGGTAACATGTAATATATTAGAAAAAGTATTAAATTTGAAATAGTAAAAACACAGCCATCACAAAAGAATGAGTAGGTGTACAACTTTACCCTGCAATGACCATGTTTCCCACTGAACACATTATTACAGCCAGTTTTTATAGCATTTGTTCTTTGTATTGAATCTTTCCCTTTTTCCTGGGATTAAAAAATAGCAATAATAATAAAATCCTGCCACAACAGGAGTGAAAGTGCATATAAAAAGCAAATGGACGGAAATAATTAAACCCATGTATAAAAGACAGCTCCTATCTCGACAAAAGTGAACAGCCCATCCCTAAGATATTTTGTATATAGGAACAAATATCCACCAACCATATGGATATTTGACATGAGGTAGTCTAGGCACTTGAATGATTGAATTTATTACACATCAAATTATTTTGCATCATGGGAATATAGTCAAAGGTAGTAATAAATAATAACTAACTGAAGGTATGTGGTCATGTTACTTTCCTGGTATTCTAGGCAGGTTTCATAGCAAGCTTACTCAGTTGGACACTCAGTTTACCTATAGCTCTCAAGTGGAGACTTTGGTAGTATTTGTTTTTTAAATTCTTTCATATCTAACAGACTTTATACTCAAGTATTGGTTATGGTGAATTGGCAAGAGGACTTGGGTTACAAAAATTTTATCAGCAAACAAAGAAGGGCACAGGATAATCGTGAAGCTATGTGGCACAAGGAGGAGAGAAAGTCAAAGTTGTGAATTGGCAGTTACTTACTTTAAGACATTTAGGGAAGGGAGAGAGAGAGAGAGAGGGAACAAGAACAAGTAGTATTGGCTTTTGACCAAGAAGGCACACTTGAGAAACCCAAGGTAACATTGAACCTTCTCCCACTCCCACAGCTTGCATCTTCTTGTCCTCCAAGACTGGTGTCATACTACATTTCCTGCTCTCTAACAAGCTCTGTTTATTCCCTCGAATTTTCTTAGTTGGCTCATTTGAGCGGTAAGCCAGGGCATGGAGAAGGGTCTTAAATTTAAAAATGGTGAGATTAGATGCACAAAAGTTCTTTTTCCATATTATGAAAATCTGAGCTTGGTTCTCAATTCCTCTGGGGACACTCCTCCCTCACCCCATTCATGGTTCCTATAATGCTTATCAAAAGCTGTTGTAGTGACCTAAAATTGGGGAGGGTTGGAACCATGTTGGGCTCTTTCATAGCCAAAACTAATCACCCTATGGTGCCCCACAATGCCAGGCTCTTAAGTAAATATCAGGTTATGAAATGCACCCAGAAAGGTTGCAAAATGCTATCCAGGATAACTGCTGCTGGATAATTCTAAATAGATGGCTATTCAAAATTAAAAGAAAGTTGAAAATGTGGAAAACTCTCATTAAAAAGTAAAAATCAGTACATGATAAAAATAAAACAAGTCTCAGGTATTCCCCAGTCTTTTCTTTCTGCTCTGTCTTTCTTTTTCCATGTTGGTCCTTCTTAGTGTCCATCATCTCTGCAGCATCTGCACTTCTATTATTCTCCTTTCTTCCTTCTCTCTCCCTGCCAGGGTCCCTCTCCCCAAAAGCTATTTTTCTAAAGTTGCTTCCACTTTACACAGGTTTGTGTATATCTTTGCATTTTGAACATTTGTTCTGTTATGAAAAGGGGGAAGCTTTCTTCTCAGTTCTCTAAACTCTGGCAGAATGGTGGGAGAGAGCAGGGTATAGGACAAGGCTTGGGTTAACTTAACATTTGATGACTTGATAAAGAGTATTTATCTTAACTGAGGTGGTAAAATAAAAAGCATAGAAGCAAAGAAGGAAAAACAGGTACACAAACCCTTCCTTCTCCCAATAGTTTTTTAGCTCTGTGTCACCTGCTATTCTGTCATAAATTCAGGAACATTTCCCACCTCTGCTTGTGAGAATCCCTTCCCTGAGTGCCTGGCAGTAGCTGCCACACTGTGTGTTGTTTGAGTAGCTCCATTCCGCTGCATGTTCTGCAGAGGAGAGAAGCATATGGCCTTACTGTTTAAAATATTCATGAGTCATGTTGCCCAATACTGAAGGACAGCCACCTTACTGACAATTTCCCAACAGCTCATATTAATTCACATCATGGAATGAAGACCAGATGAAGTTCCAGGAGGTATTTGAAGGAGACAGAATGCAGTGGCACAAGTTAGAATTTGGTCAGGATGCTGGGTCACCTATTCATTCTGGAAAGAGAGACGGAGAGTTGGTAGAATATCAGAGTAAGGGATCCCACTCTAGGGTCCCATATATAGACCCAGAATTCTGCTAAAACCTTTAGAAAGAAACTGAATAATCTTTGAAGAGAGGGTTGCTCTGTTCATTGACTTCCTAGCAAATTTCCCCTTCCCTCTGTGACCAATAAGAACTCATTTTGGTCCAGAATACTACAAACTCACATCCCCATGCCACTCATAAAAGATTCTTCCAGGCATAAGTTTTCATGATTTAAAAAATTATGGTTTTGACTTTTTAAGAAATTTCTTTAAAAATCCGGGTTGTAGAGTTCTGTTATTATTTGGGTGGTTGTTTTTAACATTCTGAAAGTTTCTATGAGATGATCCTTAATGTGTTTGGCTTCCTAGGGACATTTTATGCAATTTACCAAACACCAGGATTAAAGCAGTACAGTTAAAACATCTAGGGGGATGAAAAGGCTTGGCTCTCAGATAGTCTAAGTGTAGGCAGGCAGGATGACTATAATAGTTTCATGATTTAGAACACAATGTACTATTTGCCCTTTGTTCCTTCTTTCTATTGTAAATTAATCATTAGAGGGCTCTCTCTGAAGCATTTTTTCTCATTGTGTATCTATCCTGTTTCAACCTGCCCCATGTGGGTAACTGCACCTGACTGTAATTTGGGGAACATAAATTGCAGTGGTTCAGTACTTTGTGACTCCTCTAATAAGTGAATGTCACTCCTATCTTCTGGCACAATTCAATTCAGAAGGGCTGCAGTGTATCATTAATATATTAAAAAATGTTGTGTTTTTAGGCTGAATACCTGGAATTAGTTGGGAGGCTGACGATCCAAAACAGACTTTGTACAGTGCTTGGGAGCCCTGAGGAAGCAATTCTTGTTTAAGCATCTGCGTTATCAGAGAAGCCCAAGTACTTCAAAGGTCTGTGCTGGATGCTCAAAATAGGCACCTTGCCAAACAGAAATTGAAACACATATACGTACTAGACTATTTGCCTTACAGAAATTAATTTTCAGCCAGCAGCACCTAGGATTATTTAATATTTATCTTTAGCTGCAGGAAGATGAATCTATTATTTTATGAGTTGATTTTGCTCAGTGTTTCAGTCAGTCTTTCCAGTAGGAGGTACTTAGGACCTCGCCTATGTCCTGCTCCAGACAATAACGCTATATTTTTTAAAAAAATATTTTGTAGTCAAGAGTATATTCAGGGCGGGGGATTTAGCTCAGTGGCAGCCAGTGGCGGCACATGTGCCTCGCAAGCACAAGGTCCTAAGTTTGATCCCCTGGCACTGGGGAGGAAATAAAAAAGTATTTTTCATTTTGTATCACTTGATTTTCCCAGTTAGCTCATGGAGGAGAAATTATCAGGTTCTTTCAATGATCCAAGCAAGGTTTAAGGTCAACGATTAGTTTGACCTGTTGAATGGAATCAGTGGTGAGAACAGGTTTTGAAGAAATATTCTGAATCGCAAATAAGAAACCCTGGGTTCTAGAGCCTCTCTCCACCATTATAACCCTTAGTCTCAGACCCTCCCCTCACCTGTACCTAAGAGGATTAGAGATGATGGTCCCTGCAGAGATACTTCTCCAGCAATTTGTCATTCTGAAATGCCAGATCCCACAACTCCTCTTTCTGCGGCTAAGATGCTAAAGGATTGTGTGCTCTGTTGTTCGTGCCTGAGAAATTAAAGCACCATCAAAGGACTATGTCATTGTGTTGAATAACAAAATGATTGATAGAGTATCGGGGACTTGAGTGTATAAAAAGCCACGATATTGCAAAACACCTTGTAGATGGGAAGTGTTAAATATCAATGGAGCATCGCTGTGTCTGCAGTGTCAGCACACTTCCCTGTGACCACTGTGAGAGAGATGCTAAAATGTCATTTCGTGGACCACATTATGTGCTGCTTACAATGAATATTCTGGCCATGGTTTATTACATTTTTGATAAATGGTAACTTCTTGGGTCCAAATTTGGTTAGCTTATCTCGAGTACCATTTAAATATCTTAAAAGACTGAATTTGCCCTAAAGATTTAATCATCATTCAGCAGTGGTCTGTAGCCATGTGGTACTAATTTAAATTACTGTAGCAATGGGCGAGTCTCTATCCAGAAATTAATAAATGCAATTTATAAGGAATGTTAAGTAACAACTAACAATTTAATGCTTTGTGAGTTTCAGCCAAACTGATTAAATAATTAAAACAGATTTCTAGGGATAGGGGAAGAGATTTTACCATAGAAGAGATAAACAGTTTGGGAATTGTACACATTCTTTTAGACATTTAAGATAATTAAATCCAAAACCTATGTTAAAATAACACTAAAGGTCTGGTTTAAATCAGTAGTGGGAATTGTGAAGTTAAGAATCGAACACCATCCTCAACGTCTGCCCTATTGTTTTAAATAAGACTTTGGGGGACTCAGAACACCGGGTCAATTTATAGAGCACACTAATGGTGAGACAATATTGGTCTCAAGCACAAATAAATGTATTCAATGGAAACTCTGTTTTGCTATGATGTTTCTAGGCTCTCACTTGGCTAAGCTGAATGTTTTACATCCTCTCAGAGCTGTTATTCAAACCTAAATCTTTCTTGTGCATTGTTTTCAAATTCCCATTTCTTAAAAAACTTGAAGGAATTTACAGAATATAACTATTGTGATTTAATGTGTAATAAGTATATTATGTACACTTATGGGCTTAATATAATTATTTTTGAAGCAAATTGTTGTCTATATATGTAGAGTACAGATACGGCTTTTTGATGCGAAGATTAATAAGGCATGGAAGCATTCTGTTTTCTGATGAATAATTATTTTGTAGGCAGTAAAAACAGATGGTAACCTCTTTGATAGGAATGACCATGGGTTGCAATAGTACTTATTCCTTTTAAGGATAATTTTTTTAGTAATTTGCATAAATGGCTCCAAAAGTGTCTATCAATCATCCTTTGTGGTGGAACTGTAGCCTACAAACCCCAGTGGAGAAAGACCATTTAACCACTTGTGTTAGGCTTCCCAGATTAACTGTGTGAAAGCTACATGGTGATATCTACAAGATGGAGTGGAAATGTGGAAAATTGTTTTAAAAACTACCTTTTTTTAGAGCACGTAGTGAATGCTAGCTGGTTGAATTTTCACTGTACTGGCCATCTGTTTTGGGGCCAAGTAGATGCAAATTGAATGTTCTACTGTACAATAGATTTGGAATTCATTATCTTTCAAACTGAATTTATCATACTACCCTCACAATTTACCATATATGGTAACCAATTGTCCTGGTTTGCCTGGAACTGAAGGATTTCCCAGGATGTGCATCTTTTAGTGCTCAAACTGGGAAAGTCCCAGCCAAAACCATATACGTTGATCTCCTTACATTTTAACAATTCTTATCTTTTTTTATTGTGAGTAATTATGATTTCACCTATTCAGTCCTTCTAGACTTTTCCTTTCCTTTTATACATCAAAATCTCTAATGCATTCATGAAGTATTTAATTCCTCTTCCTTTTCTGGTCTCTGTTAATGCCTGTCTCAAGCGTGTTGTTTGTGTTTGCCTGAGCTATAGAAGCAATGTCTAAACTAAACTTCCTACCTCTAGTCTTGCTATCATCTCATTCTCCCCTCAACTCTGCTTCTGGTGATATTTTAAAGTAGTTATTTACTTTGTTAAGACTTCAGTGTTATTTATTGCACAAAATCTCAATTTACATATTCATAGAAAAAGTTCTGGATCCTGTCAAAAAATACTAGTTCACACTTCTATGCCTTTCAGTATAATATTTCTTTTGGGGGAAGATACTCTTCAGAGGTCCTTTTTTTATGTATCAAACACTTACTTTTTCAAGATCCAGTTCAAACATTGCATTCCTTTATGAATTCATACATGCCCCCCAATAAAATTGACAATGGCTAATTTTCTTAGAGAATATGCCTTCTATCAACATTTTTAGTTGCAAACAAATATCACAGTTATTTGTTTAGCTGCTACTCTTCTTTTCTAGGTTATATTCTCCTTTCATGAAGGGCACCTGATTGTTTATCATTTATTTCCAGATTTGGGTATTAGGGCTGACCTAAGACAAACACTCAAATGTTAGCCAAGCGAGTGACAAGTCTCTTCCTGAATCCTGAAAACTATACTGAGAAAACAAGGGAATGTGTGGAGTGAGTTTACACACATCTTGACGCCCTTCTCCTCTCACCTTGTTTAAACTTGAAATCATTGTCTACCTGCTCATAAATTTACTGTTACACCATCTGCTGGTTCATGAAGTACATTCCAAAAGCAAATTCTGTATCTACACATTAGATGGGTGTTATTTTGAGCCCATTTCCGCCTATGCTATAATTTCTTTGATTTCAAGTCTAACAAATACAATTGATTCCCTACCCCAAATCCATTGTTCTACCTCACCCTACCCCTTATCCATACATATCAGACCCTGTTTTCCCAGAGCCCACTGTCCTTGAAGGCCTTCTGAAAGGCTTTTTTATCTTCTTCCAAGGAATGGCTGCTGGTTATTCCAAGGCAAGTTTATCCCATACCTAATTTTGTCTAAAAATGATGAGAAATGTGGGCTTAATGCACAATTTGGACCAGTGAGATATCAGACAATCTGATATCGTGTTCCTTCTATTTGTGACACCTAGCACAGTGGCAGTCATCTTGTGACACTGAAGAAGACAAACCTTTGAAACCAACAGAGACCAGCATAGCAGGAAGAGATGGAACAGTTCTTGATGTCACTGTCAAATCTCTGACATTTTTTCAGCTACAGCCCTCAGGCTCCCTCTTCTAGATTTGTATATTAGTCAGTGCTTACTAGAGAACCAGATTTAATGCACGATGTATAAATATATAAGGATTTACAAGATAGTCTTACGGTGGCAGCCCATGGGATCAGGTGTGGAAGAGTGCAAAAGGGCTGCCTGTGCACTGGAGATACAAAGGATCCAGTTGATGGTCAAAGGACTGGAACTTGTGCAAGTTCATATCAAGAGGCAAAGGGCTCTGGGCAGGAAGACTGAAGAGTCTGCACTGAAGCCAGGATATAACATCCGAGGTGAAGGGGAAGACTGGAGCTCCTCCAAAGAAATAGAAGCGAGCCTCCTTCTTATTTCCTTTTATTCCATTCGGGTGATAAGCCTACCTGGGGTGGCTCTTCTGTCAGTACATTCCTTCAGTCACACTCAGAACTATGCTGATCCAATTTAGTTGGGTGTTTCTTGCTTAAGTTGACACAATCAATTAACTATCACAATTTGTAACTATGTGACTATGTGATTTAAAGTCTCATAATTGGCACATATAAGTTTGGCATTGCAATCTGAGAGGCCCATGACCATTTGTTTAATATACATCATATGACACTCCAAAGGTAAGGATAAAAATGTTTAAAGTATAATTGGAATAAAGGTACTCACTACCTGAAACAGATTCTAATTCTATCATTTGCAGAATAAATATATTGGAGGAATTCATTCTCTTCAAGGAGTTGTACCAGTGCTTAGTATAAGGAACACAAACTCTCAGCATTCGCAAGCCTCCCTAGGTGAAGTAATGGTCTAATTAGTGAACTGTAGTCTAAATTACGGCCTAAATTATTATACAATAAAGAAAAATGTAGTGGATACTATAATAGTGATAATAACATAACATTTATTGAGCAATTACTATGCACCAGACACTATTCTAAGTCTTTCCCAAGGACATTTTTTTATCAGTTATTCTCTCTCAAATATTTTCCTACTTCGTAGAGACAGAAAATCGCCATCCTTCCTGAATTTTTGCTGCAGATATTATCGATTCCTCTTTATTGTCACAAAGTTTTTAAAAAAAATTAATACATTTTATTTTTTAGAGTAGTTTCAAGTTTATAGCCAAACTGAGCAGAAAGTGCATAGTTCCCATTTCCCATTTTCCTCACATGCACGTCCTCAACTATGGATATCCTGCACTCCAGAGGAAACTTTGTGACTAGCAGTGAGCCCTCCTGATGCATTAGTGTCACCTGAAGCCCAAACTTTGAGTGAAGGTACATTTTAGTGCTGTCGCCTCAGTGGGCCTGGCACCATTATCATATACAGAAGAGTTCCATTGCCTCCCAAGTCACCCTGTGCTCACCCAAGTCACCCCTCCCCTCTCTCTTCACCAGGATTTGTGAACAAATAAATAAATAACAGCTTCTCTACATGCCTTAGATTCTTTATTTAACATTCATTCTTTGATCCACTGGATTTATTTTTATCGCCTTAATTTCTTCTAAAACTTTCTTGAAAAAGTTCAGCACTGACCATGACTGCCCACCTCCTGTTTACTTCTGTCCTCTTCACAACAGCAAAACCATCTATCCAGTTCCCCCAAGCCAGGAGGCTCAGGCCTGTACTTGACTCTCCTGTCTTCTCCACTTGTTACTTCTCTTTTTTATACTATCTTCAAGTTTATGTTGCATAGATTTCTCCCAAGAAAAACTCAACCTTACTGCCTTCCTTGACTCTCATCATCTCTGCTCTGGATTTCTATATCAACTACCCAGCTCGTCCTTGGGCCAGTTATTCTCTGCAGTGATGTCATGGTGACTTTCTACAGCTTCATTGTCTTCTAGTGTCTCTTCTCTACAGAAGAGCACCTAACCATGTCAGCTTGGTCTATGAGTCCCTTCACAATCCTGGAAAGGCATTGTCTTCCCAGGTTCCTTTTATTCCCTGCCTCTCATGTTCTGCCTTCCAACCAGACTGAGATGGTCTGTGCCCTAAGCACATGTATTTTCACAGCTCTGTGGCTTTGCCTAGCTAGCTCTGTCTGTGTGGAGTGCCCTCCCTCTCCTATCCAAGTAATGAACTTCTGCTGTGCCTGAGGCACATTGCCCATGTTGCCTGCTTTCCTATCAATCTTTCAAAGACGCTTTTTAACATATCTCCTTCATCAAAACTAGCCTGTTATTTTGTGAGGTAAAATGTGAGCTTTTTCAGACAAGGAACTCTGTGTTATTCATCTCAGTATCTTTTGCATTTGGTTCATTGTCTGAAACTTACATTTCTGTTGTGCTA
Source organism: Heterocephalus glaber (assembly GCF_000247695.1). The sequence continues at coordinate 2,956,658 of NW_004624833.1, read as the reverse complement.
AGAATATTGTCATGTGGGTACAGTGTGGCAAAAATGCTAAGGGGGAGCACTTGCAGGAGAATTTCATTCATTCATTAAATAAATGGGTGTGAAATATTTACAGTGAACCAGACACTCTTATAAGCACCGGACATAAAACTGAACAAACAGATGAATATCTTACAATTGTAGGAGTTAACCATCTATTTTAGTGGGAGAAGGCAGTTATAGTGAGCTTGCCAAAGAGCAAGTACCATGAATGAGTAAAAACACTGAGGTAGAGGACATAGTGAGTTATGGGGATCAGTAATAAATTGGGTTGTCCACGACCTATTCAAAGGCGTTAATTTCAACTCACATTGAAACAACATGTATGACATCAGCTACATATTACCTGCCCCTCTACACCTATTTGGGGGCCATAATTGGCCAGTGGATACTTGCATGACTCCAGATCTTATTTGAGAAGCAAGAGGAGTCAATTGATCATTGAATGCTGGCACAATTTCACTGGTGGTCTCCCTCTAGCCTGCTTAATGACAACTCCTCATTTTGTCTACTCGTCTTCATCCTCTGCTTACAGAGCCACAAGATTTTTCAGCAGCTACAGGTTATCCTGAGAAATAGTTTTTTTGTATTTTTTGAAAAGAAGAGTTTGTCCTTTGGAATTGAAAGCCCCACAATAAAAATTTAAAGGGGGCAAAAGGAAAGCAGGCTTTCTTATACCATGGTAATAAATTTTGGAATACTAAGAATAGTTTCTCCAATCACCCTTTTTAAGAGGTAGGTTGGCAAAGAAGCATACCACTAATATATGTAGGTATGACGTAACGGTGGAAAAAAGCATATTTTAACATTGGAAAAATACTTAAAGATTACTCTACACTTAACTTCTTTGTTTAGTTTTGTTTTTGGTACCGGGGATCGAACTCAGGACCTTGCTCTTGAGCAGCAGGCACCGGAACCACTGAGCTAAATCCCCGGCCCCCACTTAACTTCCTTTAAATGGATAAGGGGAAAAATTCAGGAATTGGTAACTTACTCAATGTCATGTAACTGAACACATTATAAGAAGTAGTAGTTGGCCCATCTTCTTCCCTATGTTAGTAGCCAAAGTTTTCAAACAACAGAAATGGATTAAAGAGCCTGGCTGACCATGCAATTGTATTTTTCCAAATTTCTTTCATCTGAATAATCATCTCTTAAGAAAGGAGGTGGCTGGGGATGGATTTTGGTTGATATGACAATGTGAGGATGGTATGTGAAATTTGACTCCACCCTGAAAATTAAAGCCAGTGGCTTATATAATTATACCTTCTGATAATATATGGGAGATTGTTACTGATCATCTATAAATGGATCATTTATCCTTTCATGTATTCATTCATTCATTTCTCATTCCCAAATGCTGAGCCCTCACTACCACTTACTTCTGACCTCAGTGCTATGGAAGACATAATGTTGCAGAATGACCCCCCTTCCATGGGCTCAAAGAACTGTCTCATGCTGAAGCCAGACACTCAGATGAATCATCACAATGCCCATGACATGTAAATATCTATGTTACTCCTGAATAAAGAGAAAGCCCACCTGGACTTTTGTCCAAGTCAAGTGCCATATTAAAACTACTTTACTGCATCTGAATAGTGCACTAATAATCCTCTGAAGAACGTTTCTCCTTCAGGCAAAAATAACCTGCTTAGAAGATACTACGAAGAGGTTTTCCTCTTCTTTTGAAGCTGTAGTGCCCTCCAAATGTCGTACTCTGTTTCTATGATACTGTTCCCAGAAGGACCAAGGCTCCTGAGTCATAAGATGGCAGTCATTCTCTGCAGCCATTGCCTTCTGAGGAGCAGGCATCTCCATCGTCTGCAAAAGGAAGAATTAGCTGCCTGCTTGAATCCACCGTATGTGTTGGTTGGGAGTTGTTACGAGACATACCCCTGACAAGAGCTGAGTTGCTCAGCCAGCCTCCCTTTATCGGATGGGCCAGTGCCAATCATCATTGTTCTTGCAAGGTGATAGCAGGAGTTGTTCCTCGTTAGAAGATGGTGGCATTCTGGCAGGGTCACTGTGGTGTTAAGATGCATAGCATTTGTCAGGTTTGCCTAGGACTTCTGGAGGTTTAGTTATGAAACTTGTTAATTGAGCTATAAATATAGCTGCAGCCTTTGCCTTCCAGTAAGGCAGTGTGTTAATTTGGGTTTGGCAGGGGGATGGTGCAAGCTGCCAATGTTATGTTAGGATTAGTAACGTGCAGTACATTTTAACTCCACTTTCCCATGTGCCGTGCTTTTTTCCTCTGTTTGTTATCTTTGTAAGGGAGGAGAGAAGATGAGAAAGCAAGCTCTTCATGGGCATCTTACATTAAGGATATTTATCTGTGAGCCTACTCTTCACCCTATAGATCTCCAAGTAGGGAGTGTTAGGAAGATAAATGAAGAAAACCATGCATGCTACATCGGAGGGCTCAGCCACAGCCTCCCGCCTGTGATTAGTGTAACTACAGCTAGGAACAGAGGTGATTTTGCTCTTGTTCCCTCCTGGAAGCTCTCCCCATATTCAGAATATCTCTCTGTACATTAAGGTGAACCTTATAATAAATATATATTTTCTTTTTTTAAACATCTTGGGAATGGAACTACATGTGGGATGGAATAGATTTCTTTGCTCATTTGCTTTTTTTTTTTTCTCTCAAATAGTTATTAAAGGGTAAATGGGTCACTTGCACATCTCATTGAGAAAATACTTCAGAATTTTAAACTATATACAAGACCATGTTTGGCTACATTCCTTGTGCTCATAAAGGAGTAGAAGGGGAGGCCATGGAAGCAGTTATCATAATGACTGTTCAAGATGCTTGATTAGGTGGACAAATGAATGAGATCAGGTGAATGAATGAGGAAAGAATGAACGGGTGAGTCTCAAACAGTGTAAAGGAGTGGCCTTTACAAATTAACCAGATGGCTAGGTCTTTCTTTTCTTAAAACACACCAGTGACTTGGAAAAAGGTTATTAAAAATGGGAAATCTTGTTTGTTTGTAATGTGATAGAGGAAAGAATTAAATTCCAATTAAAGTGCAGAGCATTTCACTTTTTTTCCTAAAGCACCTGACTTGTATAGATGTGTGAAGGAAAGGAAAAGCCAAACACCCTCTTGATCTCTCTGGAGATGGTGCTGATCACAGTTCCCTGCTTATGAAATGTTGCAGATAGATCAGCTTAAGCTAAACATTCTGTGCTTTTCATTCTGCTTTTCCCTTCTTGGACATGTCTCTCACCTCTGATAAGAAGAATTTTCCACTCCTTCTTGTTTTGTTTAGTTAAATTACAGCCCTGTCTTCCTTGCTGGGTTGAACTCCAGAAATCAATATGTTATGTCATAGACACAGAAATGTGCCCAACTCTAATGAAGATTGTATTAATTTTTTTTTTGCACTGAAACTGGAGCCTGCCTCAACTACACCAGCTGCTAATTGTATTTCCTTAAGTCTTTTTGATATTCATTTGAAATGCATTTTATAACCCATCCTGCTAACCAACAATTATAGTCTGACATCTGAATACAAAGAATGTGGGACAAGCAGCAGTTGTACATGGAAACTTTTTAAAAAATGTCTCCCTTAATATATTCTTTACTAAAAAACATTGTGAGGAAATGATTACAGCCTCACTGAATTCTTACATGCTGAAAAAAATGGCTGTTCATTCTTGGAAAATTTGTATCAATGTAATGATTGTGAAATTGAGAGAAAGATAATAATATAAAGCCACAGGTTGTGCAGGCAGCCAACCTTTCCTTGGCTCCACCCCATTTGCACACTTGATACAACCTGGACCAATATCAATTTCAACAATCTGAGGTGGACAGTGAGTGGTTGCTGTTCACGATGTGGTTATTTGGAGACTGAAGACTCTGGAATCCAACTGGTAGAATTATTAGCATTTGAAGCAGGACTGCCATGGGCAGTTGTGGGTTTTTGTACTTAGGCACCCAGCCGAGTAGGCAAGAATGGGCTGGAATCTAGCCCTGATGCTCCTTGCCAAGCTTTGTGCCCCAGCCTGGGGCTCCATTGGCCAGGAGGAAAGGGCCTTGTTGCTATTCATCTGCCAGGGTGGAGTGCCTTTTTGTAACTTGCGCAATGATGCGCTGTGCTAGAAGGTGGCCTTGGCTGGAAATGACTGTTGGAGGGGCGGGGGGGGGGTCTGTCTTTATCACTGCGATTGTGTATTCCTGTGCTCTACCAGCCCCTTAGTTCACCCACCCCTGCATCTGTTAGTGGAAAGAAGAATTAGTTATCTGATGGTGCAATCTTGAAGGAAAACGAAGTCTGGGTGATTCTGCCCCTTCTGCTCTATTTCTTTAGGGAACCAGCTGCCTGCAGGGAGTGCATTTTATCTGCATGGATGTTGATGGTGGTTAGGGATGAGAAGGATACTTGACACAGTGCAGCTATTTTGGAAATAAGAGTCTGTAATTCTAGGAAGCTCAGCTGCCCATGTTTCCCAGCCTTGCTTTCTTCACTAAGAAAAGTACAATTTGGGCTCCACTTGCTCATTTCTTCATCTTGTTTTTAAGTTGGTTCAAAATTCAGGGAAAGGTGTGCTATTTGATTCCCAACAAAATCTTGGAGACTAGATAATTCCTCACCTCCTACCTCACAACACACACACTGGTAACAGACTTGTTTTTTCAAGCAGAAGCCATGAACTTGTGGGCTATTGGCCAGATTCAGCCTACATCATATTTTGCTTAGCTTGCAGACAGTCTTTTGAAAATAATTGCACCAACATTTAAAACTGGGAGAATGTAGGTACACATCAAGAGTTATGGTCTTAAACAATAAAATTGGAAAATCTGGCCACAACAGACCTGCCTCTCCACGTGACAACGATCAGCTGGCACGCTCTCTCCACTTGGCCCCTTTTTCCTCTGCTTTCTATTGGGTGAATGCTGGGTGTCATTCATCATTTATAATTCCTCTCACCAATTTTATTTTGAAGTAAATGAACGTCCCTTTATTCTTATGTCTCTTTCAAATGCGATTGGAAACACTCCACTTACAAAGAAACATGGTAAAGACTAGATGGCTTTATGAAACCATAGACTCTTTCCATACGTTTAACACATTTTACTTTTTCTGAATGCTTCACACATTATGTTACCTACTTGACTCCTGTAGATAGTTGGGATTGCTTTAGTATTTTGTAGAGTGAGCATTTATATTTCTCTTGGAATAGAATGGATGAAAAGAAATTTGCATCTATCCTAGCTGTGTCCATCCTATTGTATGGAAGTTCTTCCTTTTCTTAATTGATGCCTGCTCCCTGCATCTTACACACAATAATATCTGCTCAGCCATATGAAGCCAAATGAACAAACACCCTGTTGGCAGATCTTTGTTGTTCACCAGTATTTCTTTCCCCCCCTCTTATGAAAGTGGTAGTATTTCACTTGCTCCAAACCCTTAACCAAAGCAGTGTCTTGGACTGGTCAAGGAGATGGTATAGGGAAAAAAATGGTTCAGGGAAAAAGATGGTTCAGGGGAAAAAATGTAAGAATCAGTAGGAAATGAATCATTCACTTCTCTTCTCCCTGATTATGAACAGAGACTGTCCAAATGGTGGAAAGTCGTTCTCTAAGTGAGTTGAGAGTCCCAGACCTCACCTCTACAGCAGATTAGACATACAGAGCTAGTGAGGGGAAAACGAATAAACTTTGTTGGTATGTCTCTGAAATTTCAAGTATTTTTTAGTGTTCCACAACCAGTCTGCATTGACTTGAAATACCTCGGCTTCCACTGGAAGTTTTGGCATCTGAAGACCATTGTTTTGTTTTTATCTTTTGTTCTCTTGGGGTAAGTTGCCATTAGAAACATGCATTATACATTTTCTAAACCTGTGGCAAGTCCCCATTCCACTCAATGTAAGAAAATCTCTCTAAAATGATTATACCCATGATCAGTTCTGCCAACAGCTGCAGGACACTCCAGAACAGGGAGTAAAATCTGTCACAAGGCCAGAAAAAGAACAATGTGACCCATTCCATATTTAAGAAGATGTCACATTGAGCCTGTTTGCTATTTTATCTATCTCTGAATTATCTATGATAGGGGCACCAAGAAACATGTTGTGGAAAGCACAATTGCCATTTGTGGCTTGGAAAAATTATTGGTGTTCTTCAAACCTCCCAGCACCACACTGAGCTCCTGCCATGATTGAAAATATCCAAACTGTTCTTAAACTGACTGATATATTTAGCCTTCTTTTTTTGGTAAGCCACCAGTTACTTGGTAGAATGAGTGGTAATATTTACTGAATAGTGTGCAAATGGATTGTCCCTTTTATATTTCTGACCAATGTCTTCCAAAATTCAGGAGATACTCTGCTTCTGGTACCTTGAAAATGTTTTAGTCTTGAATAATATCCCCTTTAATTACATGAGTCTTCCTTGTCCAGCCAAGAAAAGACTCTTTTTCCACTTCAAGTTTGTTTACAAGGATAAATATGTTCTTAACAGTTCATCAGAACTGAAATGCAACATAATATATTATTTTAAAAATAATTTATCATCCACTGATCCATCTATTTGTCTGTTAGTGTCTTTACTGTTTTTGTCCAAGTGTGTGTTTCAATAATATAAAGAATAGTACAGAGGAATTAAAACGAAACTATGAAGAGGAAACAAAATTCCTGTTGCTTCTTCTCATGGTCTCTTCTCTCTCCAGAGACCCTGTTCAGGCTGATGGATAGATGAATGCTGAAGGTTTGAAAGGACAGCACAAATCCTGGCAAAACCACTTGGATCCCCTACCTGCTGACTATAACTTTGGGAAAGGTTCAGTAGAAAGAAGTTTCTGGCTCTAGTTCTATGCCTGTCTATGCCTCACTTTCCTTGTTTGTAAGATTTTTTTTTAACTCTATCTACCTTATTATGGTGAGCTGAAAGTTAAGTTCGGCGTGAAATCATTCCCTTAAAGTGGACTGCCATGGATGAGGTAGGTACTTTATTATTCTTCCTGGCTACAAGACAAAGTGAAGCACATTGTAAGGAAGGAATAGTTTTCGCAAAGCTTTTTGGAGGTTCATTTGGGCTTCTGTGCCTTTCATCTCTGCCTTCAAACACTTTTTCAGGATACAGCCCCAAGGAGTGGTAGTGTGGCTTGTCCCCCACACTAAGTAACCTTCACCCCTTTCCCCAGTTCAGTTTGAAGCCTCTAAAGAATCCAGTATCACTGCGCCTCTCTGTCTGCTGTTTCCTGAGATTATGAGAATCCTCCCAGAGATCTCATGATCTCAAAAAGTGAGTATCTGAGATGTCAGGGACAGCTCTTCTGACTGTGCTCAGAAATTGGATGTTTTCTGGCATGGGGAATCTCAAAGGAAGGACCCGAACACCCTAGGGATACCACGGTACTACAGGGGTGACCAAAAGAGTACCAGGGAGCTGTGGGACAGGACAACTTTCCAGAGCTGCCAACTGGCCATTTCTGTACCAGAATCTCTTTTCTCCTTCCTTCACTTTATTCCACCCACCACTTCTCCCCACCCCACCCCCACCCTCAGATAGGGAATAATCAGACAAGTGTGATTGTAAACCAGACAAGTGTGATTTAAGGCTTCTGAGTACAGCCCTGGACATTTGGTCAGTCACATTTTCTTTGGGCAAGGACTAGCCATTTTACAGTTTGTTTTCTGAACATGCAGGAGTTCGTAATGCATTTATTGTTAGGTCCGTGTAAAAATATCCTCCTATGTAAAGCTTTCGTTTCTAAGATGTGAATTCTTGTGAATCATTACTGCCATTTTATTTCTCATTTTTAAAAATGGAAATTATGTGGACGCCAGACCATCTATAGTGTGGCTTGAATTGGACTGAATTGGTGAAGAAAAAAGGGAAGAGGAATTGTGCAGATTCAATCAGTTCTCTCTGGGAGAGTAGATTATGAGCATACTCAGTATGTGAGGAATATGTAAGCTGGAGGGGAAGATTTTGTGATCCATGCCTCAGATTGATTTGCATTCCCTGGAGTAACTGCTTTGCTAACCTTGCCCTGCCATGTACCAGACTTCTCCTTCCAAAGTAAATAAAAGAAGATTTCAGGGTTTTTTTTCTTAATTAGGTATCAAAATTTTGAGGTGCCACCCAGACTTTGAAGGCTCCTCTGACACTGTCTTAGGGACATGGCAGTTTCCTGCTGTCCTTGACCCCCTCCCCCCCCCACACAGACACATACACACACACACCCCTTCTGTCAGTGGTCTCCAAGATGAATGCAACCCTGCACGTATTTTCTGCCTGGCTCCCACCACCAGTTTCAGAGATGGCGGAGCTCCTGGCCTCTGTTTGTATATAGAACTGTCTGAAATGCATTCGGGATCTCTTGAGGTGAAAAGAGTTATATAAACAGAGAATGTTATTATGGATTCTTACTACAGATGGAAATGACTGGGTATTCTCAAAATAAATAACATTTCACATTTTTATAGATATGTAACATAATATGCATGTGTGTGTATTTATATTCTTTCCATCTTGAATACACAGCCTCTCCTTCCTCAGCACTTGGATAAGCCATTCATTTTGCCTCCTGCTTTTTTGATTCTCTTCTTAAGAATTCATTTAATTGTTGCCAGCATTTGGAGAGTTAGGATGAAGCGGTTAGAGGCTTCCTGCTAGCTCCTGCCAGATAAGCCTGCCGTGGCTATAGCAGTTAGAAGAGCTGAATGCTGAAAACACTTAAGTCCTGTTTTTCCACTTCCCCTCTAAAGAGAGATCAATCAGCTTGTGGCTCAGCATAATTACAAATGGAAACTTTTTAGAAGAAGTGCTCAGAGTTAGAGGATTCCAGAAACACCTAGATCCAGAAGGTGCTTGCTTAGATATTTGGAATGTCCCCCTCCCTCTTTCATTGAATCTGTTTTTATTTTCTCTGAGTTCTGGAGGGCAAAGCATGCTATGACTTATTTACATTAATCTACTTTCAGTAAAACAAATAAGTGAAAGTAGGTAAATGAATGATAGGATTATCACTTTCATAAAGGTACTGTTCCCACAAGGAAAATCTAAAGTATTAGAACCCCATGCCTGGGGTTTGTACAGAAATGCAAAGATGCCAAAGATTTATCTTGAGCCAGGGAGGAGGAAGATTGGCATCCACAAGTCCGGGCAACACAGGCAGACAACAGCTGGCTTTGCTATTTCCACCTGGCTCCAATAAAGGACTGGCTACCATCTTTGGCAGTGGCTGGTGGGAGAGATAGACAGAAGCCAACTGCCCCGAGGCTGGCCAGTTCTGGTAGAAGGAGGTAGAGGCAGGAGAGATAACTGAGTGAGAAGGCCTGGGGCCCTCAGTATGGTGCTGAGAAAATGACTGACTTGGGGGAATTCAGGCCAATTAGAGAGTGATCCTTTCACACCCAGCCATCTGGAGATGCCTGTGAGGGGACTGAGCCTGTAATTGGGAAGCAAACCTAAATAACAACTTCCAACTTTTAAGAGGATTTGATAAAAATGTAAGATTTACTGAATGCCTAATACATGAAGAGTCTTTGCTAGGTGCTAAGGTCAGTAGCAATAACTGTAATAGTGGTAACAACAAGATGATGGCAATGGTAATTGCTAACCTTTAATGAGCACTTACTAGGTGCCAGATTCTGTTACATGTATCAGCCCATTTTAGTCCTCTCAAGCCTATATTATAATGTAGGCAATATTATTATCATCAGCATTTTATAATGAGGAAATCAAGATTTAGGAAATTTAAGTACCATGCCCAGGGTCACAGAATGAGATTATAAGAGTGAGATTTTAACCTAAGAAGTTTGACTCTTAGGTTCTATTCTAGTCTAAGCTGAAAAGTAGATGGTTTTGTATTTCAAGAATTGTGTAATAATAATAAAACAATAATAATGATACAATAATGCACTCTGGAAGAAAGCAAATTCAGATGTAATGTGATGGAATATTGTATTTCATTACTGGCTTCAAACTCACCTATATTTAAAACTGAACTGTAATAGATGTAATCAACTTGTATTTTTAGGATTAAATAATTTAGATCCCATTCATATGGAAGAATATCACTGTGTAGTAATAATGTAGTAATAGTAGATGACTTGAATAGTAGACAAAAGTATCTGATTTTCATTGACATTGTACTATAAAGTCATTAATTCTAGTTCTTATAACCATCCAGTAAAGCAATAGCATTGTCCCTGATGTACAGATGAAGGCCATGAAGCTTACATGATCTGCTCAATTGCTAGTTAGTAAAGTGGAGAAGCTGGGATTGAACTGGAAGCAGAATGACTTTCAACCTAAGGCTTTCTTCACTGTATAATCTATATTCCCCTTCTCCAATGAAGTGGGATACATGAAACATCATGTTGTACAGTTACACATAGGAGGAGCATATTTTATATTATGCAAGGAATTTGTGTTGGAGAGAGGAAGCTAATATTCACTGAGTGCTTACCATGTGTCAGTCACTCTACCAAGCACTCAGCATGTATTATCTCATTTAGTCTTTGTAAGAACCAAGCCAAGCTTTACGTATGAATAGAAATGACCCAAGGAGTCTATGGGGAGAGGTAGCCATTCCAAGCAAAGGGAATAGTATGTAAAAAAGTATAGAGGCATGAATTATTCACACATGTTTGGAGGAACTAAACTTGTTTTGGTATTAGTTGTGAATAAAAGGAAGTGCAAAGAGGGTCTATGTGGTTGTGTGAGGATGAAGAAAAGTGGTGAATGAGATACTATGGCTAGAATTGCTGTCATCCTGGAGGGCCCTGGGCCAAGAAGCATGAGTCTTTTCATACAGATATCATATAGATAGCAGAATGAAGGCAGAAACAAGTCCAGGTAGGAATTTAATTATCTCAACAAATTTTTAAAAGTAAATTTACAAGTATTATCCTATTTCATGTAAACTAATTAAGAAAACTGATGATCAGATAGAAAGATGAAGATATAAATTTAGTCAAGATTTTAGTTTTCAAATGAAAGAGATGGGCTTCAAATCCATTTCTCTCTGACTCAAAAACCCACATTTGTTTCATAATCTCAAGATGTATTACTTTAAGCAGCACTATTCCATATTGGAAATGAAATGAATAGAAAAAACGGTGGCTAGAAAGTGCCCAGGAATTTCAGATCTGTTCATCCAAGATTGTCTTATTGGAAAATAAATTGATTTCTCCTTATAGGTTTTTAGTAAAATTATCAATATTGTTATTGGCAAGAAATAATAATCAGTCAAAATAGACTTTGTGGAGATGGGAAGGAGATATGGGGAGGGAGGCAGCTGGGAGGAGAAGAGAGGAAGGGGAAGTAAAAAGGATCAAGATGAGATATGTATATGTAACAATACCCCACGATGAATAGATTCATTATGTACTAAGAACATATACTGTTAAGTTTTAAGATGAAAAAAATGATAACGACAAAAAAGAAAAATGATGTGTGATAGAATCACACAAGAACATGAAGAATATAATCAATTCAGTGAAAGTGGAGCTCCTCTAACTTCTTCTACTATCTTGGCTGCCACTATTTAAATGTAGAAATTAGAGCTGCCAACAATGACTGTGCAGGTCATGCATGCTCAGTACCACCTGTACTCCACTTGCCTGGTCCCAGAACTGAGCTAACTCTACCTGAAGGAAAGGACCCATTATCTTAAGCCACACAAATGTGCCATATAGATTAGCAGAATTGAACCTCATGAAAAGAGCATCAGCAAATTGTCCATCCCTGTTTCATTGTTGCTGGGACAAAACAGCCAACTCTTACAACTTAAAAGAGGTGAGATTTATTTGGGCTCATATTTTGAGTCCATGATCATTGGTTCCAAGGTAGAAATGGCATGGTGGAAGGGCTATTCATATCATTGCAGTCAGCAAACAGAGAGAATAGGAGAGCCAGGTCACAACCCCAGTGATCCACCTCTTCTGAGCAGGCCCCACCTCCAACAGCACACTTCGCTGTGAACTCATCTGTGGATTAATCCACTGATGAGTGCTGTGTCCCTGTGATCCAAACACCTTCCAAAAGACCCACCTCTGAACACATTAGTTTTTGTGGGACATCCTAGATCTACACCAAACAATTTCCATCGAAAGTTTGACCTAGTCTCCACATCTTATGTTGAGAAGCACCACTGTAACCATTGTTTGTGTAATTGCTACAAAGGAATCAAACTTAAAATTTAATGATTCTTTCGATCCCTACACCAAATTGATGTTGACCTTCCTATGCATTTGATATTCTCAGCTGATGGTCCAGACTTTTTGTTTGGTTTTACTTTCATTTTATTTAGTCCTAATAAGTGGGAAAGAACTGAAACACAGAAATAAAGATTCTGTCTTCTAATCAGCAGTTGACTGAAGGTGACCATATTGGTTACTTTCTCAGAATTTTCTTTTACTCCACTTTGCATTGAGCACAGTAATACCTACTTCACTAGGGTGTTTAATGGGATTAGGGTAAGTACTCAAAAGTAATCTGATTATTGAGTGTTGTATAGTGGAGATAACATAGTCATATCTTCACCCAACCTGAATTAGCATTACTCTCTCTAGATCCCCTAAGTGACAGGTTTCCTCTGGAGAAAAATAACAGATAATAAATTCGAAATAAGGACACTGCAAGGGAGATGTAAGGACCAGTCTTCTAAGTGTCCCAACTCCACACTATCTCCAGGCCATATTTCTTTTGCTAATGTCTTTGAACCTTACTTCCATGGAAATTTAATTTAACATTCACTTTTAAAATTAGTATAACATGTGCTATAAGTGAACACAGTTACTCATTAATATTATATATACTATAAATTTTGATTAAATATTAACTTAATATCTAAATTGTCTCCATCAAGTCTTTGAATGCACACCTTCAGTGTGGTCTGCCATGACTACTCAGTAGAAAATCCAAATTTCCCCGTAGAATTCCTTCTCTTCCTTTCTTTATCTTTTTTCCTCCTAGCATCTCTCATTTTATAGTATATGTACTACTCAACTCTTACTTTGTTCAAATTTGTTCGCTTTCCTCCCAAGCATCAGAATATATTTTCCATGAAGGCAAGGATTTTGATATTTTGTCTCCAATGTTAGAACAGTGCCTGAAATTTTGTAGGAGTTCAATATTGAAGAAAGAAAATTATTGTTGCTCTTTCTTCTTAGTTTCTAGAATCTAGTAACTTACTTATTCTTCATAAACCTGACAATAATTTCTTTTTGAATAGTCAAGATACAACTCCAGACATGGAACCCCTAATTAACATATTCAAAAATTTTGTTTGACTTCTTATTTATAAGAACCAATATCATCTCCCAATTGAGTGATACATTTTCCCCTGAGATAAGAAGCCTGAAAGTTGCCTTTGTCTATTTCTGGAAAGAAATAAAATAAAAAAGCATCTCTTCCGTCTATGATTTTCTTCTCACTGTATTATTGGGAGAGACTTCTAAGATTGCAATGTCAGTTGAAGTATTGCCTAATAGATAGTAATTAAAGACTTAAATCTTGACTGAAACAATGCAGTGATATTGCTCTGCAAAGGAGAAAGAAAAATTAGATTCTGTCTGTTTCAACTCTAAATGTGGAAAGAATTTGTTTGTAAATTATCAACTCTTGTGTTAGTATGTGTCTGCCTGTCTTTGGGCTTTTAAAATCATTGTTATTTTGAGCAAGCCAAAAGCTTTGATTTTTGTCATCTATGCATAACATTCATAAGGAAATAATAAAAATTTTTGTGACTTAATTGATCACTGAATTGCAAGATGTTAGTTAAATGGCTAAGGCAGAGAGAAGTGACAGAAATGTAATGAAAACATAATTAGGTTACAATGTGTTTGTGTTAAAGAAACATCTAACAAGACAACGTATAGATGTTTGTGGGTTGAGAGGAAGGAGGAGTAGTGTTCTTACAGGGAAACATAAAATGCTACATAATTCAAGGTCATAGACAGTTTAGCTCATAAACGTGTTTAGGTACAACCCATTTGATTTGTTAACTTGCTCTCCTATCTTACCCTGGAATTTTATTTTGTTTAATTAACAGTGATTTTTCTCTCCCTCACCTTGACAAACCATTTTTCATTTCAGTGTTTGAGGGGTGAGAGGAGGATTCAAAACAGTAAGAAAAACATGAGACAAGACTAAGCTTTCTTTGTCAGTGTTTACTGTATTTTGAAAGGGTTAAGATACTACAGCTATGGTATCTAGAAAAAGGACATCACACAGTTTTGTTTCCTGTGTGTGGTACATTTCTACCCCAGCACAAGGAGCGCCCTACAGAGCCAACCTCCGCTGAAGGAAACTGAGCATGGGTTGTAAGCAGTGCATATTATTGTAGAAAATTTACTGCAGTCAGCAGCGATATGAATAGAGAATGTATACAGTAGCTTACTGCATGCTAGCAGGTCTTTTCTGGGCTCCTAAATGTTAACTGGATAGTATTGTAAGTTATTACACTCATTAAATTAGGCCACAAACAAGTCAACAGTGATTCAGCAAAATGGCTTTGTTTGTATAATGCAAGGAAGTCTGATAGATATCCAGTCACACATTTATGGCTAAATGGATGAAGATTTTAACATTACAGCCTAATAAAAACCCCATACTGTGTGATTAAATAAGAGGGAAAGCAGTAAAAAAGAGAACGCGTAATGACGGTAACATGTAGGTCAGTTACAATTTAATTGTCATTGCACTTCATTGCTAACATATCAATTCTCTGCTGCTTAGCTGAGCAGAAAACAACAACTTAACATGTACACTGGGCCCACTGACGAGTCGTCAAACCCCCACTTCCATCACCTGCTTTTGACTACTTCCTTAACAACCACATGAAGTCTTCCTGCTTTAATAGGATAATCTCACTGAAAGCTCCTGCTGATTGTTTCTTCCTATGCTCAATGCATCAGTGATCAGTAAATTTACTTCACACTCTACATAGATGCTAAAATTAGATTGTTTGCATTACAACTTTCAATACTTCTGAAACAAGAAACACCTGCATGCAGATTTATATTGTTTTGTTTAATGGTTTAAAATAAAGATAGCCTCACAGTGGCGATACCTTGATGTACTATATCGGAGGCACACAATGGCTGATCATTTTTCTTACTTATCCAATTTGTACTGTATTTCTTGCCATATAAGGTATGGCTTCATTATCATTAATTGCAGCTTTAGAAAAACCAAGGAAGTTTATATTCTTGCCAGCTTTGCTGCAATTTTACTTATGCAGTGCAACTAAGAAAGGGAGGGGGGTAAAAAAGTACTGTATATTGAACTTTTTTCCCTGAATCTGGATAATTCATGCAGATCTCAGAGGGGCTTTGGCACCTTTTTTAAATGTTAGCTCTAAAGAATTGTCTGTCTAGCACACTTATGCTGATCTATAGTAAAAACTTAACCGAGTACATAACCGAACTATTAATTCAGGTGCCTTAGGTGACATTTTTTATACAGCTTAGCGTAGTCTATAGCATAGAGCACAGCTCCTGGTATAAAAAATGATCCAGCAGAAACTAGATAACTTTATTAAAATGATTAGAAACATCAACATTTTTTTTCTCATTCCAAATCTCATTTGAATTCTGATTTCTGGGAATCAGGCCCACAGATTCCAAATGTTGTTGGTATGTCCTATGCATAGCTGTTTTTTCCCCTTTGGCACCTTATTGTACCTGTCAGAGAGAATTACATGCCATCTAAGGGCAAGAATACAGACTTGGAGTTCAAGAGGATTGGCAAGCGAAGCAAAACCCCCAGAAACAATCTCCATCTCTAGAATGATGTCCAGAAGCAGCCTCTAAACAATGACAGTAACTGGCTGAGCCTTGGAGATTTGGGAAAGACCTCCTGGTTACTTCCAAGACTAGGAGTTTATGAATCTCCAATTCTGATTTAAGGACCAGAAGTAATAGACATTAATCTGAGACTACAGTTATTAAGAAAATATTTGTAAGATTCTCCTTCCTTTCTTCTTTATTCATGATGGAACAAAAATTCTTTGAGTTCAACCAGGGAGAAGACCAAAGTAGTACAGTACTTTTGGTTTCCATGGTGCTAGTTATAAAGATTATGCAAAGTGCTTAATGGATAAGTAACTCCTTTTAACACTTTGCAGATGAGACACTTAAGAGATTTGGACAAAAATAACAATATGAATAAAAAGTTAGCAGTGGTATGCCAAATGCCCAATTTTCTGTGTATACTTTTGTCTACTCAACTACATCAGGAAAGGGACTATCTTCTGTTGATATTCTTCTTTGATATCCTCTAAAAATAGTACAGGTCAAGTTTGTTTCTCTACCCTGGACAACTTTCTTATCATGTTGAGTAATCATGACTAGGGGCATTGCTAATGCTTATTCCTACTAGAAAATGAAGGCTGGCCAAGAGCAGCAGTCTAGGCAGAACATGTCTCAGACATTCCAACCACAGGGCTGGAGAGCAAAGAAGACCTGTCACCACAGGACCATACCATTACTCTTTATTTTAGTGAAAGTTCTTTTTATCCTTTTATTTTAATTCATCTGCTGAGGGTTCATATACAGTTTTTCTCTGCCCCTGTTAGGGATAAATTGTAAGTAAAAGATTCATTTTCACAAGTAACATATATTATCCAGGGGGGACAAATGCATCGATTTTTCCATAAAATTGAACTTTGTAGATTTACAAGTGCTTGGCCAGCTATATATAGAAATATGATATATTCAAATTCACAACAAAGGATTTCACCACATTATTGTTCAAACAGTTCATTTAACCATTTATTAACTTATTTAAAAATAACTGGAAGAAGAATTGGAGGGAACTGAGTTTTCAGGCACTTTCAGATGATATTTTTGAATCATATTTACCACTTGTCTAATTGTTTAAACCTTGACCAAATATTATTATGTTAATTTTATCTTTGAATCAAAGAGAACTTGGCAAATTTTCCTACTGATAAACTCCATTCAGTCACTTGGAGAATAGATTCATTACCCAGAATATTTACTGTCTTCAGTACTGATCTGCTTACCTGCTTCAAATGGTAAAGGCAATCCCTGTTCCCTGGGACTGTTTTAGACCTCTGTCTCTCCAAAGCAGTAGATTAGTGTCTAGGTACGGGCCAGGAGAGGAAGAGCCCCACTACATAGTGCGTGCGTGTGTGTGTGTGTGTGTGTGTGTGTGTGTGTGTATCTAATGTAATACTTGGCTCGACAGGAGGGACTTCCACCTTCTCCAGTATCTGTCTGTTTGAAGCTTATCTAAAACCTTGACACAATTTTTGGAAGCTCATTAGACGTAAGAGTGATTACAAATGAAAGAGAATGCATGGCTACTCACTGACATTCATGCCTGCTTTTTAAATCTCATGCTGTATTGTTGCGGATCTTGATTTCACACTCAGATGCTTAACCCCACATTAATATGTGTCTTCTTCCTCAAGATGAACACAGTTGCCTTCCTGCCTGGCATTATCACTCTCCACCAACAAAATGGATTGCAGGAAATTTAGAGGGAATGAAACAACAAACACATCTGAAAACTTTAACCATGATTTTTCCATTTATTTTTTAAGTCAGAACACATTTTGAGTGCCTACTAGGAACAACCCTGAACCAGGCACTATGTAGATTCTTCTGGGCAGTTAGTTTCTCAAATAAAATGGCAGACATTTTCATCTCCCTGGGGTCATGCCAGATGTCTATTTCTTTTTATCTTTCCTTATTAAATTATGTTTACCTGAATACATCAGGTTCATTTCACCTAGGCAGGATGTCCCATTAAGCATGACAAGTAGAAGGTTGCAAGATTAATGCCCTTCTTGAGCTTGAATTAGTGTGTCAGCATCTTTCCAGACCCAAGACCAGACTATATAGAAGGTATTCCATAATGGATCTTAGCCTCTAACTGAACTGCTCTAATATTATTCCTATAACAAGACTACTTTTAAAGAGCCTCATTATTGGCTTCATTAGATATGTTACTTGCATCAGTGGCTGTAGTTACATGTATAATATAGGAGAGGTTAACATAGCGTATTTTTTATGTATTATATGGCATACAGCTTGAAGTAGCCAAAAGGTTTATGGCGATGTAATTGGTAGTTAGTGTGAAATTTGTAAGACAAATAGACAATATCTAGGGTAACCCCTCTAATCCTCTTCTTTCGGTTTTTTACAGCCACCAAAGGGCCTCATTAAAACAGCAGTCAGCACCTTAGTGAAAAGATACAGTGCTTAGAGTGCCCAAATGTGACAGAAAATCTGCATTTTGTAAATCTGACACCTTTGATAGATTATACAGTGCGAAGCCATTTCTTCTAAGCATTATGATAACGCTTAAGGTTCTCTTCTGAATCCAACTTTGCTATATTCACTGGCTATAACAATGTGAAAAGGAACCAGTTGAATAAAATGAAACTTAGAAGGTGGAGAGGAACCTTTTCTGTGGCACAAAGCTCTTTGCACACAACGAGGCTGGAACACAGCCGTTGGCATTTCCAAGGACCACTTAATCTTGGGGCAACATTGCTTTAAATATGAGACTGTTGCCTATGAATACGCCAGCATTTGTGTGAAACAACACATAGGCTTCCAGGGTGAAGCAATAGTAGTTTTATATTTTACATGGGAAAGAGTACTGACTTTTCATCTTTTTTAAAAAAACAGATTAATGTTTTACAAATGTGTCCAGGCTAAGGGAATTAAGGAAAACCTGACTCTGTTTCACAAAAGAGATCTGTGAAATCTGAGACTTCAGAATGAGGCAGTCCAATGCAAATGATGCAAAACTAGGCAGATCTTCTAATTTAGTTCTAGATGGCTGCCACAGCAGAGCAGGACATATTTAAATGACACCATGAATTGTAAAAGCATTGATGCAGTTTTACTAAGCAAAGACTGTGTCCCTCCAGGCCCTCACCATACTTCTACCAAACCAGCAAAAGTGTTTGGCTTGACACATTTCACTTTGAGTCTAGTCCCCAAAGTCTAATTCAGAGAGATTTGTGTGGACAATTCAAAACAAAAATGGAAACTAAAATTTGAGAATCTATAGAAGAAGTGGTCTTTCAAAATTCTATTATATGTAAATTTACATTTTTCA
Organism: Heterocephalus glaber; assembly: GCF_000247695.1. Next base: position 2,937,565 of record NW_004624833.1, on the reverse strand, counting down.
CTGTAGCCATCAGGGAAAAAGATAGAGCATAAAACTTTGATACGATTCTTCTGTATTTTGGCCCAAGATGTGAACAGGTTTACTAATTATGATTGGACTAAAATATGAAGACATCCTCTTTGGAGTCCTTTGCATCTTTCTGTGATTAAGAATTGTCCTTGTACAATTATTTCTAGTAATTCTAAGAAAGGTAGGAATGGTCACGCTTCCCTATCCAAGCCTTCTTCCTTTCTGGTCAAATTATATGAAAATGAATTATTTTTGTTTATAGAATCTTTAAAAATGGCCAGACCATTTGGAGCTGTATGGTTTATGCATTTTATGAGGAGTACAAACTGCTTAATAGAGAAGTAGACTACCTTTATTAAATATTGAAAAGCAGAACAAATAATTAAAAAGCATTTTATGTTTATGTTTTCAATTCATAGGTTGACAGTAGTGTTATGTGTATGTAGCTATAATTCAAATGAAGAAAACACGTTGGACCATTGTTTAGATTTTAGTATTGATAATCTCTGAGGACCGATTGCCAATCAGATTTAAATATGCCAAGGTAATCACCTGTCCTTCTTGTTCAATATACATAGTCATTTATAGTCACTGAAATTTCCTTTTCAGTATTTTATGTATACTCATTTTGAATAGATTTACCAAAAGTGTTGGGTGTTCTCCTTATTATGATAAAAGAAACCAGTTTCATTTAAATGACTCCATTTAGGTATTTGCAATTATTAATACAGCTTACAAAAGGAAACATTTCAATGATAGGAACCTTGAAACGAATCCTTGAGAATTTGGAATAGATATTGCTTTTTCTTACAATAATCTGGGGCCAGTTGCCACTTTTGTTGAATTCAGTGATTTTTTTTTTTTTGAGGGTCAGAGCTATTAAATTTTAGTCAGTTGCTAGAGGGAGTGGCGAGCTTCTTGGCTGAGACATCTACTTGAAATTACTCTTCGGGAAGAAAAAAAGAGAAAATTGCCTCATCAGACCCATCTTTCAACCAACAAATCCTGTGACTCTCACTGTTCTTAATTGTTGACCTCTACCATCTGTGTCATGCAATATGGTAGGAACTCTCCCTTCAAATCAAGATCCATGATACTTCATCAGAATGTACTTGTTAAAAGTGATAATGGTTCACAATCGGTACTTAGCCACGTGAAATACAATATCCTCTTTTAAAATGTGGAGGTTTCAGGCCTAAATTAATACCTTGGTATGCGAGTCATTATATTATCTGAACATCATTTGATATAAAGGGGAAATATCTGTGTGATGCTTTTGTTATCCAGAGTTTGAACTGCTGAATTTATTTAATTTGGGAGATGAAGTTATTATGTGATGTCTATGCTAATTGCTGCATTTCCTTTCACCTTTAAAATACTGCCTTTACTTATGCAGTACCACCACCAGAAAAATATATCTTCAGTGTAAAGAAGTTACAGTTTTCTCTCCAAATAAATAGATAAAATATATGTGACATTATATTAATAGGACTGGACTTACAAAGAAATCGTAACATTTTACAGTGAATTTCCTAGTGCATGTGGCTTGCCTTGCCCTGGAAAATGAACTTAAAGGGGCATCATGAATAGAATGCGTGGGTTTGAAATTCAATGGATTATTCACATCTGTTAGGTGAGAATTAAAGAGTGCTGAAATAATGTATTCTTATGTTTTAGAGCTATCACTGCCAAAGGCTACTGACTAGTAAGTATCAACATCTGTGTTACTTCTTCTTTAGATTTCCTGATTCAATGTGTCTAAACATTTCATTTACTACTGGAATTTTTTAAAGTAGTTTTAAGCATATGCTTGATGTATTATTTCATTGAAAGTTATTATTAGCAAATATTAGTTAGAGATTGTATGTACAATTAGCCCTAAATAACATTAAGGGAATGTTGTGATTTGTATTATTGAAAGGACGTCAAATTCTTGAAACGGTAAATAATGGAACAAAAATAAATAAAGGTACCTGTATTTTGACAGTGATATTCCACCTCTGGTTTTCTCATACACAAGCATAAACACACACACACACACTCACACTCACACACACACACACACATACACACAATCATTCAAATGCCTTTTCTTCCTCTGACAAAAATATTCATTAAAAACATTTCACTGTGCAGCCTTTTAATATAGCACGGGCATTCAACCTGCGCGGGAAGCTTCCTGGAACCGCACAAATACTGTGTAATTATCTGGTGGCTCCCTGCTGGCTGCTGCATATTCCAAGCACAAAGTGAGCAGCGCGTTTCCAGAGCCCGACTCCTGTCTTCATTGTCCCTGTTTGGAATATGAAGCCTCACTTCATTATAGTAGACCTGATCAAACTTGATAGATTTAGCCATTATTCTTGACTGTGTCAACTTTCCACAGCCCCCCCCCCCGCCCCGCCCCGCCCGGGCTCTTTTGTTTTGCCACCCAGGGAATGCAGAATATTCTGAGTATAGGTTTCTCTCTTTCTTGCCTCTTCTCTTTCTTCCCTCCCTCCCTCTCTCTGGGCACTCAATCTCCCTCCTTCTCCCTCCACCTCATTTCTTTCACTCTCTCACCCCCTCCTTCTCTTCCTCCTCCCACCCAAACAAACCAAGGATTCAACAAATAATGTTCTTTCCATCTCATGTGATTCAAGGAAAATAAGGCTTGCAATTTTTCCCTCAATTGTCCTCTTTGGTTTTGATTTTTCAGTTACTATAAAAGAATTCTGCAGCAATGTTGACACACAAGGCAGAAATTCTTTGAAAATCCTTTTATATTTTCTGTTAGTAGCACAGTAACTTTTGCTCTATGATGTTGTTGTGGTGATGGTTGGGGATTTTTTTTTTTTTTTTTTTTTTGGTCTGTTTTATGATAACTTTCAAGAAGCACTTCAGAGTTCATATTTTCAAGGATCATCCACATCAGGATATCTTATCAAATTTTATAAATGTCGCAGTACATTTCCTTGGCAAAAGGCATTAGATCATTTTCTAGGCAAATACAGATGTTGATACAACTAGTTTAGCATAACAGATTGCTTTGTAGTTTTTGAGAGTTGCTATGCAACAATGGAGAATTATATCATAGCTCTGACAAAATTTTAAAGTAACGGAAAATAATACAAGCCAGATTATCATAATTAGGACTACTCTCTTCCTTCAAACTGTCATGAAACAAGTTAACTAATATGTCAAGAATTGTTATTGAACTTAAAATACTTATAAGGTCAATTTATCATTGCCCTAGTTAGTGAATATTTTGTAGTGAGATTGTATTACATAAAGTGTAATTTTTTCATATATATCCTTGGTGGATTTCAAGTACAAGCAGAAAATAATGCTTCATGTTTAGGTCTGCTTTTTAAATCCAAATTATTAAAATAGTAAAAATATAAGGGCTTTAGATAATCTTCTTACTCTCCAGAGTCTCTCCATAACCCTAAACATTCCCAAGCCCTTTTTTTCCTTTTTCTTTTTGGACAATAAAACCCAGCCTCTCAATATGATTCTTTTCAACAAGTTTGCTCATGGGATTCTTATTGTTGCTTCTGGTTATCTGCCACAGAAATAAGATAAGATCCTTGTATGGCTTGAATTTAATATCATCCTTCTCAAATTAAAAATAAAATAATTATTTTTAAGAGTGGCATTTTCCGTCACACCAAAAGCTTCATGGCATCTTAAAATGTAAATTGCTGTGAAGCAACACAAAGGAGAAAGGGAAGATTTTGAAGGCAATCGCACTGATCACTTAATTCACTCGCTGCATATCCACTTGGCATAAGGTAATTAGAGTGCCACATTGCTGTAAAGACAGAAAGCTTAGGGTCCCATTCTGACTCACCCAGACGATAATACATGATTAGAAGTCAGTGACAGATCACAACTGCTGAATGACCCACCAAGGTCTTATCAAGGGCAAATCGCATAATTAGCATGCACTTCGCTGGCAGAGGAGTACAGTGCTATTGTTCCTGCACAATCAAATTAGCCCCGCCAATGAGGTCAGTGTTCTGTGACCTTAGAGACATTTCATGTTTTATTCCCCCCTCCTTCACACACACACACGCACACACACAATGTGCACACATGCATACACACTTAAACTGAACCTAAATTCTATGGACACTAAAAACTAGTTTTATAGAGACATTTTTGAAGTACATTCCACTGACTCTTTAGTTCATCATATATGGGATGAGGAAGGCAGCTAATGTAGTCTGACCCTGGGGGACACATATGTAATGGAGCTACTTTGACTTAAATTCAAGCATCTAGTGAGGCTTGGATCTCACATTATTTGCTCTTAATACATCAGCAGCATTGCCTGTGTACTAATGAAGACTTAATTCAAGCTGCAGGTTGCTTCCTCCCTTCCTTCCCTCCCTCTCTCCCTCCCTCCCTTCCTTCCTTCCTTCCTTCATCAAAGCGACCTGGTTGATTTGTCCACTCTGCCTCCACCTCTCCACATTGTCCTGGAGCACTGTGTATCTCTGGGCCTCTAATCTTATCTCAGAAAGGATAATATTTTGGAAATTGCTGAGGCCCCTCATAGCTCCAGCCTATTTCACAGCCAGAGTGTAGGCAAATGTGCCAACAGCTGTCCATGAGGTGCACCTATTGCAGGGTCCAAATGCTTTCTTTCCTGGGTGACATGTTGGTCTGTGGTCTGCAAAGTTGGCATCTTCTTTTCATTTTTAGCAAGGAGGGGATCTGGGCAGAGCCATTCAGGGAAGCCACCTGACAGCCTGAAAGTCACTTTCCCATTTGTCCTACACACTTCATTGTTTGGCACTTGGCATTGAGCAGGACCACATGTTACCTTTGCCCTGTGGTTCCCATCATCCTTCTGTACCCTCTCCAAACCAGGTGTAACCCTCATCCACACTCCTGGATCCCATCCTGCTGATTTTACCTTCTACTGAACTTGCTACTGATTCTTTTAAACATACTTACATCCCATCCAAAAAAAGCCTCCTTTAAGGAGGATAATGAAGATATTTCATTCTTTTAAGAGCTAAATAATTTCAAGTTTTCATTCTCTGAATCTTGCCCAAATGTGATTCACAATTTACTACCATTAAGATAAGGCTCACATGAGCTGAGATTTTATGACATTTTCGGAAACATCATATCCAAATTTTAGTGCTAATGGGAAGTCTGGAGAATATTGATTTGTGCAAAGGGAGGGGCTCTGGCTTGGGGATACTATTGAAAGGGGGATGCTGCATGACTTTTGGGGGAAGCTTTAACTGTGTGGTGCCATCCAGAAGCAATGGACTGGGCTGAGATGGAGCTCATTGGTGCTGCTCCTGCCTTGCAAGCACAAGGTCCTGAATGCAATCCTTGGTATCGAAAAAAAAAGAAAAGAAAAGAAAAGAAAGAAGCAATAGATTGAATATCAGATGACTTGGGTCTAGTACTGGCTCTGAACTTGGCCTGTTTTTTGTTTTTTGTTTTTTGTTTTTCATCTTGACCTGCATGTCTTCCTCTGCAAAATGACTAGATTTGGCAAGAGTCTGTATCTGATTTCTCCCAGCAATAATATTCTGTTTTTAAAATGTGCATTAAAACTTTGCCCCAGTCCTAGGTTCTATGTACTAATCAACTGCAGTTGTCCATGTCTGCACACCACAGCTCTGACCCCCGTAACTGATAAAGGCAAACCTTGGCAGCCTAACACCGACAAGGAAGAGAGGGCTGTGAATATGTCTGTTGTTTACAAGATTTCATCTCCTCCCCTCCCCTCCTTGACACATACACCTTCTATAATTGAACACTAAAGAAGGGGAGAAGCCAATGAAAGCAGGACTGATTTATGTTTAAATAATATGTTCCCAAAGTGTCACTGAGCAGGTAAGTCCATCTTTAAAGGAATTAAATAATTCCAGCTCTAACTTGGCCACCTTGAAATTGTTTTATTTTGTGATGCCTACATTATAATAGGTGATGTATCTTTACAACTGATCATGGTGCTCCTGTATTTCCAAATATTTTTTGTTGGGAAAATGGAGGCTTTTGATTAACTTTTAAATCTGAGCTCCATGGATTTTTTTTGAGAGAAGGACATTCAGAATAGAATTTATTAGTATAGGGTCCTCCATGTAAATTTATTTTTAAAGTGCATTTCATTTATTAAGAATGCCTTGGCCATTTGTGCTATATGCAGAGATGAAACTTTTTTTATTCTATAGCACAGAAATAATTTCTTAAGGTCTTGCTGATTGTGCAAACATAGGGACATTTAGCTTCAAATGAGAATTAATATTGTCTGTCTATAGGATAGTAACAGTATTCAGTGTGTCTTCCACAAAAGTTCCTAGAAACATTTATGTATAATGACTGCGATAAGCTGTTCCATCCTCCTGGTATTTAGCCTTCATGGTAACTTCTTTTTGATGAAAAAATATAGAGAATTATGCACAAAGGAGCAGTTTTTATACTTGTAATGGAAATATTAAAAAGAAACCTATTTTTACAAATTGTCTATCTAATAGAGATTTTACAGCATCTGTAAAATATAGACACTGTATCTTCCAGTGCTGCATTCGCTGTGAGGGTGTGTGCCAATCTGCATAAGGTGTATATTTTTATATGTGGCTCTGTGTGTGTTATATGTATCATATATAAATATAAATTGTGGTACCCAAAGTCTCAGGGGAAGCCCCCCATCTTAGTCATCCAGTGCAAACGATGAAAGTCCCCTAACAAACAGGATTAAAATTCACTCCTTTCAACCATCCCAGGCATTTATTCCTTCCTTTTCATTGAGCTACATTTGTCTGATTTAACAAGATAAGATTTGAGTGCTGATGCAGCCCGTTGTTAATGTAGCAGCCGCATCCACCATACCATCGACACTCGGCATCAGAGGAATGCATAAATCAGGTATTCAAAAAAAATTAGATATGCAGCACACCAGTTTTATAGTCCCAGCCTCAGAAATTGAAATGGCCCAGATTAATGTATTATATCTTACACACTGTCCGAGTGAATCAACTTTAATATATTGAACAGATTCGCAGAACAAGACTTTGTTATCTAAGGAGCACTCGGAAGAAGGAATTGACCTGAGGATTTGATTTGGTTCAGGTAGTTCATGTTGTACAGCAGCATTTGAATAGTTTCACATAAAAATAAAATTTGTATTAGAAATATTTCACATCATTTCTGGGCTCATCTACACAGCAGCTTTGTAGAGGGCCAATATTATAGAAACAATGTCCAGCCAAGATATGATTTTAACCTTTGCTTCTGACATGGCAAAACAATATAATTGTAATTTTAATGTAAGCTGCTGTTTCTCAGTAAGGCAGTTTGTATGCACTGACTTTAACTAGTTTGGATTTTGACTGGAAATGAAATGCCCATTGAATTGCTCATACAATAGAAGCACCACAATTTGTAGCATTCCATTCCCAAAGGCTCAGTCGGGGCTGAAACTGCTCTGTGAAGAAGCTGCCTTTTGTAACGTTGGATGCCATTCCAAGGAAGGATCGACTTGGACTCAGTACAGGGTTGTGAGGACAGTAGCTCTTTTCTTTGCCAGACTGGGATAGCAAGGGTAAAGAAATTGTTTGGGGATTTGAAGCCAGGGATGCTGTGATCTTTCCCCTGACTGTCTGGAAGAAGGGAAGAATGGGAAGAAGAAGAGCAAAAATTGAAGTCTGGAGAGAAACAGCCTGCATTTGGAGGGATACGAGGAAAAGGGTTTCACTCTTCCATGACTCTCTTTTCTGTTTCTAATGTGTCTGTATTCTGGAAGGGCTTCTTTGAGTAACCACAGGAATTGCCAGGTGTACCCTCTTCTCAGGTGACAATGAAGGAGGCTGAAAATTTCCGTCATATAGATCTTGGCCATCTCAGCCTTGTGATCCACTACAGTCTGTAACTTCCCCACCCAGCGATGGGATTCTGTGCATCTAATGCATTTGACAAAACAAATGCTACTGGTTGTGGTGACTTTCTCATTGAACTCAGAAAGTCTCTATTCATAATGTGTTTAAAATGAGAGAAATAGGCAGAGACAGTCATTAAACTGAAGACAGTGAATAGACACATAACTGGTCAAATACTAGTTCCTGTTTTATGAAGATGCCAGGTAAACAAGAAGACAACAGAAAAATTACATTTTATCTTACTCTACACTTGTTGGCATATGTAATAGTTGTTTTGCTACTCCCTGGTTAATCTTGCCTATTTTCATATTTTTGGTTTATTTTAATTTTTTAAGGGATGAGGGTCCAAATAATCTAACTTGGAAGTAACAGCTAAAAGCTCATTTAGTCAGTCTCATGGGTAGATGGTTCATGCCCCTTAGTATTTTGTGGCTTGTGGAGCCTGGTATGGACATGTCTGACATCAGAAATCTGGCTATGTGTTTACAACCATTCCTACTTCTCTTTTCCTGTGCCTGTGTATCATTTACCCTTCAGAGGCCAAGGCTGATGTCATTATTGACAGGGAACCAAACCTCAGCCCTCTTTCCCTCCTCCTCTACGAGCCAAACCCAGCCTGGCTCCCCATAGCCTCATTGTATCCTACACTGCTTGCCCTTACCATGGTGTTTGTGTGTTAGTTTGTAGCTGCTGATTTAAGTCTATTTCCCCCAATATAAATCAAAGCTCTTTATTATAGGTATATTCTTTTGAGCATAGTACCTACATACAATAAGTTTTCATTGGGTATCAGTGGATTTCACATATTCATTCATTGTGTAAATTTTTGTCAATGCTTTCCCTTGGCTGAGCACTATTCTCAGCTCCAAGGACATAGTAGTGAACATTACATTGCTCCAGTCTCACAGTGCTTGCGCTTTAAGGTAGGAGAGGCAATAACAACTACTAATGTGCTGAATGAATTTGCCTTTATAGGACCATATGAGATCTAGAAAAATGACAACTTCATGTGGTCTAACCTAATACACAATATGTCATGTGGGGATAATGAACATATCAGTTCAGTGATGGTGTTTGACAGGACCTAAGCCAGGTTACATTTCCAAAGCTCTTGCTCAGACAAAACTTGAGCACCATTAGGTGGAATATAATAGTTGCTGTGAAGACACTGAAATGATGATCATTACATCTCATTCATAGCAGTGCCAGGCCTTGCTTGCGTCCTTTATGGGTCTCAGCATATCCTCTATCCTTGGAGCTCTGGAAAACCAGGATGTGCCTAGTTCCTGTATCTGGGGCCAGGAAAGGTCTCTGGCCAGATAGTCTTTTTCCTCATAACTTCAGACCCTTCCCTGTGGATCCACTAAGTCACACTACCCCTCTGGGGAGAATGATTTGGAGCCTGGCAAAAAAGCAGAAATGAGACCAGGCAGTTTGATCCCAGGCCTCTTCCTCTTCCCTTGAGTAAGGAATGAATGCCAGCCAGCATCTGTAATAATACTGGAATTGTCCAACCCAGTCCTTACCTCCTCCATTCCGTGCAGACACCATCGTGGGCCCCAGTCTGTGGCTCAGCATAGTGGTTATCACATGGTTCTCATGTCCAGGACGCTGGAGGGACATGTTTCCTTCCAGCAGGCACACTGGGCTGTATCCCTGCTCAAAGTGTATTCTTTGACAAAGCACAGACTCTTGAGTGTGTATGGGAAAGTGTCCAAAAAAGTGCTAACATTTCTATGAGTTTGATTGTTAATTTTCTCAAGGAATTATTCAATAAAATGACAATTTAAAAAACTTCTACTCCCATTTCTAAAGTTTTATTTAAATGTTATGTCCCTTTTGACTACTTTTTCCCCATCTCAATTAGCATTCTTTTTCCAGATTAAAGCTCATAGCTATTTTAGGTAATAAATAAGTTATGTATTTTGTATATTTTTGAAATTGTACAATAAACAGTGGCTGTTTGGTAGAATTTGCTGTAATTATTAAAGACTTAAAAAAGAAAAGACATCCAAAGCAAAGGAAAATGAAAGAAAGCCATGACACAGGAATAAACAGAGACATTTCTGTCCCTGTACCATTCTGAAGTTGAAAAATGGCTTTTGATTAGTAGCTTACTTGAGCTGACCAATGGCTAAGATTATATGTCTTATATTCTTCCCACTTTATATATAGGCAAACTGAGGCCCAGAAGGTTCACTGTTTGTCCAAATTTACATAGCTAACAAGTGAGAGCCAGGATCCAAATCCAAGTTTCTACCTTTAAAGCCTGTGCCTCCTCATTCTATTGCTCAGCTTCTGACACGGCCAAACTCACCAGATGGTAAGTACTACCAAACTGTTTAGCCAAAGAGCGCCATCTGTCATCAGGAGTTGGTTCAGGTACACATCCTCATTAAAACTGGAGTCCATTGTGCATTGACTGTTGCAAGTTTCTTGGGGTATTTTCCCTTTCTCTCCATTCTTTGCCAAGGACTTGAGCCTTTGTGAAACCTATAACCCACCTACCCTGACCTCTGACCTCAAGGTGGCTTATATGGTTACTGTATAGCAGATGAGAATTGCTCTTCCAAAACATGACTTCTACCCTTCCCCTAATAGAAGGTTCCTGGAGATTCACAAACATCTGCCAGAATTTCTGCATCATTCTTTCCATTACAATAAAAATAAAGTGGCTCTATTAGCCATGACATAGTCTTGCCCAAGGTTTCTAGGAACTTGGAGAAGTACGAAATGCTATATTCTCACAGGCACCTCTAACTCTAAGTTCCTGCTTCCTCTGCTTTTTAAACAATCCTCAGCCGTGCTTAGGAGCACTGACTTCATTCTGGAAAGCACCACACAAATGAGGTAGTATACCTGCTATGCATTTATTGAGGATCTCCCAGTGGTAGAGAGGGATCAAACACAGGAGTTTAAAAAATATCTTTAAATGGATTCATAGTTTCTGGATCCTTTTCAAGGCAGGATGTATCCACCTGGCCATGTTCCTTCTTGGGACGCTGACTATTAAAATAGGGCTTGCTCTTCTTACTATAATCCTTTTACTATATCCATTCTAGCACCCAGACTTCCAGCCTTGCCTCTTCCCTCTCAGCCCACAGGAAAACTGAAAATTCCTCACCCAGTGGACAAATCTGGATTTTACCCTATGCCAGAGGTCAGAGGTTACCTGGGAGCATGTTCTTTCCCTTCTTGAAACCCTTCACACATATACTTAGCTAATATTTTTTCTGAGTCCAGATATGGGGATGCTTGAAGTCATTACTCCCCCCACAGACTGAAAGCTAGCCTTCAAATTAAAATACTGAGCCTCTGTTTAGCTTTTCTATATTCTGAGCTACTAGGGGATAGAAATACCACATGGACATGAACCTACATCATTTCTATCTGAAACTAGTCTTGATTTGGTTATTATTCACATGTAAATATGCCATCCATAATGCCTTAACTAATCTGAAAGGCAACCATAAGATGAAGCCTGTGGATGGTGATAATAATACAAACAGCTACCGCGTACTAAATATTTGCTATGTGCAAGGTACCAAGCCTAACATATATCACCGAAGCTTTATTAAGGAATATATGATAGACAGCCCATTTTATAGGTCAAGAAACTGAGGCACCTAGCATCACATGACTTGCACAAAAGAAGCAGGAGAGCTAAGAAGCAGGAGGTAAGATTAGAACTTAAACCGGTTTGTACAACTTCTTCACCTCCCTGCACAGGTGATAACTGGCTAGTTTTACATGCAAAGCAAATGGGCCCCTCACTTTTGGTTAGTAATGGAGAAATTTTAAAATCTAGTAAGGCCAATTAGAGGAAAAGGAAGCTGCCACCAATTAAAGCAGTTTCTTTGAGCAAAGCAAAGCTTATCTTTGATTTAATTATTTACATTCTGGGACAGCGGCTCATATTTACTTAATCTAGTTTCCCAGAACATTGTATAACAACTCATTGTTTATTCACCCTCCCTTACCGTTTCTCTATAAACTTCTCACAGCATATCCTAGCCTTGAGATTACAAAGTAAGTCAATATTTTTATAAAGTATATGAAGTCAAATAGTTTTGGAGCAATGTCTCAGACAGCTCATCACCAGAGCTTATATGGGATTTTATGGTACTTCTAAAGAAGGATGTTTGGACTGTGACTTGGAATGTTCTTCATTGCTTATCTCACATGCTCACGATGCTTTAGGCATACTTACCTGAACATCTGGGTTCTCTCTTAGGCATCCTTTAAAAATGGTGCTATGCTAGTGTGAAGCCTGATGAGCAGCATCATGCATGGCTGGTGTTGGAGAACCACACTTTACCAAAAACAAGCTGCCCATGGGCTCCCAAAGGGCCTCCTGGGCTCTGGTTGTTAGTCCCTGTGAGATGCACTGAGGCCATTTATTTACTAAACATTGTATTTATTAAACATCTTTAAGAAGGGAACTATGAAGATCTGAAAGAGACTAAAAATCTCTTGGCAGTGTTCTCAGATGTGATCTAAACAACACAAGAATGGAAACAACACAAGTGGAAAACTCAGCCAATCATCCAAATTTTTGACATTCAACATCTAGACATAGGTATCATAGGAACACAGCCACACTATTTTTTGGCCAATGGTCCTCACAGGGTGGAGTGATCTGGATATTGCGGTATATATTTTTTTCTTTCTGATGGTGAAAAGTTTATTTTACTTGGGATTTAGTGATGCAAGGGTCTTTGGAAACTGTCTAGTCTAAATACTTCTTTATCCAGTGAATACCAGTGAGGATTTAACTCTCCCAGTCAGTCACATTGCTCACTGCAAAGGTGGAATTGAAACAGTTTTTCACCCTCTTTTTCATTCTTCCTAGAGTGATGCTATGCTGGATTGTATTTTTTTGAGGTAGAAAGGAGAATATTCTACCTTAGGCATTGGGTTGATTTTTCTGTTTCCAAATATAGGTGTGATTATCTGTCATAATTACTTTTCTCGTTGCTGGGACAATATACCTGACACCCATGAGTTAAAGGAGGAAAGGTTTGTTTTAGTTCTTAGTTTATGGAGGTTTCAGTCCATATTTGGTTGGCTCTAACACAGGGTGGCATGGCAGAGGAGAAACAGGTCCTGCCATGGCAGGCAGGAACCAGCAAGCAGCAAGCCTTCCTTTCTGTTTTATCCCATCCAGGCTACAAGCTTATTGGATGATGCCACCCACATCTAGGGTGAGCCTTCCCATTATCCACATCCAGAACTGTGCTAAACCAATCAATAGAGTAATGCAGTTATAATACACTCTTAATCTAGTATCACACACCCAGTATCCAGCCACTCCAAAAAGCCCCACCTGAAAGCACATGAGGCTTTGGGGGACATTTTAGATATAAAACAAAACACCCACACAGGTAAGATTTACAACCTAAATTAATCTATGGCCATGATCATTACATGTGTGTTTTGAACACACTGTGTACACAGACACCAGCAGGCCTAAAAGAGGAAATGAAGAGCTCTAAGATACCACCCCATGCTTTAAGTTTATGTCATTGAAAATAATCATTTGTATAAATCTAGTATTTCAGAGAAAATAACTCAGCCTAAAGAAAATCAGGTCTTGAGTCAAACAGATCTTGAGTGTGTTTGGCTGTCCTTGGAAACTGACATTTTCCTGGAATGTGTGTAGAAAAGAATTTTGAAAATATTTGAGGAATGCAAGTGATTGTTTTCTTAACATTGAAAAGTAAGTATGTGTGAATGGGAGGAGGAGGCATTATAGTGGCTGCTCTGACATGCTGGAGTCACACTAATGTAAATTAAACAGTAAATTTTTGAAGTTAATAGCAGAAAGTTATGACAAAAGTGTATGCTTTATGAGAACTATAGAAAAGGCCAACAATTAAGAAGGTATGTGCAAGCTCATAAAAAAGAAGACAAGACTAACTTTATGAATGTTGTCACTTTTGTTTTTAAGAAAGTTTTAAAGGGTTCTTATTTTAGAAACTTTCCTCCATAGATGCCATCATACTTTAAAAACAAATGTGAATTTCTGTCTCTAATGTCAACAAAAGTCATCAAACATTTGTTACAATTTCAAAGTTCCAGCTTTTATTATCTGTTATGAAAGAAATGAAAGCAGTTATGACCCCGTCCCCTGCCATGCCGAACTGGAGTTCATTGGGCCTTGGTGAATCCCAAGGCCCTGGTCCTAAGATTTTCCCCTTTAGCAGATCTCTCACTGCCTCCTCCTCCTCGTCTCCCACTGTGGGCACTGTCACCACCACACTCCAGCACTGAGCAGATTGTTGCCCGGCTCCTTGGAGAGGGTTCAGTGCATTTGTCAGGAACTGAAAAGTTTTGGAGCCAGTTTGAGGACTTTCTAGTACACAAAGTGTTGGCTGGAAATGTGGTGAGTATTAAATGGAATGTTAATTTTCATGAATATTGTCCCCATGGTTGTAGCTTGTGGTCATTGAGCAATTTAGCAATCACCATGTGGTCTGTTGGACACACAGCCTGGGTGAAGTTCAAAAATTAACAGCCAGTCAGTGGGGAGAAAGCCAGAACTCAAAGTCATATGTGTTTTCACTTTTTTTTCTTTTTTCTTTCTCATTTTTTTTTCATCTACCCACTCAAGGGATGATTTCTTCTTTATTAAAACTTTAGGTATCACCATATGCCTGAGATCTGTAGGTACCTCCCATGGCCTCTCATATTTTTAGCTATTTAATTTTAGCCCACAACTGTCAGACTTGTATTCTTGCTATGAAATCTATAATTCAATGATTCTTTGCCAATTCACTCTTCGCCTCATCATGTAAGGTGTATTGCACCCTTAATTCCAAGAACACTTATATTTGCATTCAAGGTATATTCAGTTTCATACTTTTGGTCAAACCAAAAGAGTTTGTTGAAATTGAAGAAGTTACAGCCTGGTTAGAGCAGACAATTTTAGACAAAGACATCAGAAATTATCTTCTTACCCTTCTTTTCACATATGAAATGATCTCAATGAGCTCTCACCATACCTTGTGAGATGTCTAAGTCAGGAACTTTATTGTAGTCCCTTCTTTACAAAATCCTATAGTCCCTAATGGTGAAAGTGAATTGTCCAAGGCCACACAGTATGGATTGGAAGACAAATCTCCTGCCACTGACATCCTATCATCCTTTCTGTCAGCCTTGCCCTACCCGAATAACTAAGCTGTGTCATGAGGAATTTGTTACTAATATAAAAAATAGAAGCCTGTCCATGATTTATCTTTCTCAATCTTTAATAAACTATAACAAGTCAAATTTCCTTGCTCATGTATTTATATTCCAATAGGCCTCCTTGAACAGAAGGGAAGGAATGGAAATGTCCCATATCTTCTAGAAGTTGTGTGTGACCCATGAACCTTAACGTTCCTCATGGGTGCAACCAGAACAGTAGGTGTAAAGTGCAAATAGTGTCTGACATCTTAGTGATAACAGTTTGCCCACACCATCTACTCTGTTAAGAGGAGCTATTTAATGGGGCCACTTCAATAGTCCTTACAATTTAATCACCACTCATACCAGAACAAAGAAATCAAACTTTTGCATTTCTCCATCATTAGTTCAGAGAATTGAAGCTCTAGTATCTAACAGTGCCTTCTGAGAGTTAAAAAGTGAGTCTGAAATAAATCTTTGAAGGTTTATTAATAAATTGCATTATTTATCTGACAGAGATATAATTACACATATAATTAATAATGTACAATTAAATACATTGCATGATAATATATATTATAGCATATTTGTACCTTATATATTTATTGTCAAACATATTCATTCATATATAGAAAATATGGGGCACCACATTTTTATTCAATATCGTCAGAAAATAAATTGATCTACATGTATGAAATAGGCTTCCTTACTATTTTGATAGAATTTTCTATACACTATTTTATAGACTTTTACTTCAGGAGATAAAGACCGATATGAAACTCATTTAATCCTTCCTGATAGGCTTATATTAATATAATCAGAGTTTATTTGTTCTTTTTTCCTAACATTCTTACTTATAGTGGACTTAGAAATTTTTGAAACATTCTGTTTGTTACATCGTGTGTCTCTTCTCTTACTAGAAAACCAATCTAGTGTTTAGAATTTTAACTCGATTCTTTCTTTATTTCCTTTTTTTTTTCTTTTTTCTTTACTTCTTTCATGGTACTGGGAATTGAACCCAGGGCCTTCATGCTGAACTATATAGCCTCTGGACTTTTAAATTTTTTGTTTTGTTTTATTTTGAGGCAGGACCTCACTAAGTCACACATTGTCCAGTCTAGGCTCAAACTTACTCTCCTTCTACCTTTGCCTCCAAGAGGGCTGGTATTACAAGCATGTGCCTCTATCTTTAGTTACAACACATGATATAAAAATATACATATTTTGTCTTAAGTACAATTAATAGGCTTTATACAAATTATTGGGGAGAGGTTATTGTATGGAATAGTATTCCTGAATTGCTAATCCTTAGGCTCAATCTTTTCTGCTTTCTTTTTGGTTTCTAGGGTGGGATATAAAGGATAGAGGTTGCCTGATAAGTGAAGTGTGATCCTCCATTAAAAAACAAAGAGGTACATGTGAATACTTTAAATCCTAGCAGGATTAGCAGTGTTTAGTTTGGGATGACCAAAGGATAACCATGGAGTGCTTCTGGCTGTGCAAATGAGAGGAATGTTTTTATTTTTGTTTGTCAAGAGGAACCTACAAAAGGACATTGCCTCTTTAACAGAGGCTCTGGCTTACGTTCCTGGGAGCTTCACAGCTTTCATTCGTAAAGCAGCATGAAAGACTTGATTTTCATTTTATGTTGTGCTTGTGAGGCATTAGCATGATGTTCTAACACTTGTAAATGAATATAGCTCTTGCCTAATCTGTCATTTTAATGCCTTATAGATTTTATTTCACTCGATGTTGTACCAGATTCTCAATAATAATAATCAACTGCTTTGTTGTTCTCTTGCAGAAATTAAATTTCTGCAGTGAGTGTGCAACTAATAAAAGATGTTGCTTGAGGAAACAAAAAATAAATATGATGAATCATAAAAGTTGGGGGAGGGAGAGGGGAACTTGCTCCTAGATGAAAGACAATTACTGAACCAGTGGTGAATATGTCTGATTCTCGTCCTGTCAACAGCTTAATAACCTTCACAAAGTCTTTAGCCATGGTACTTATGTCTGAGCATTAACCTTTGTGGACTGGGTGTTTTCCACAATTTCATTTAGAAGCATTAAAAAAAAAGGCGAGGTAGTAAAATCGCTATTCTCTCTGCTTTGCACCCTGGATAAGTTTGCTCATTGTTGCCATTTTGCACTCACACATACCTTTTATCTTTTCCCCTGTCACAAGCCATCCAGAAGAGCAGCATTAAAGGCAGCAGTGTGGGACTTGGAGTATTGGCAAAGACTGTAAAGTGGAAAATAAACAGTGCATCTATCACTATGCTACAAGAACACAGCACTCATAGCAGTGAAATGACAGTCAGTGGCGAGCAGCTAATTGGTCACCAGCTTTGGAGGAAATATATTTTTCTAGACCTCTGTCATTTACCATGTTCTTTAAACTCCGTGAAACAAAACAAAACAAAACCAAAAACAACCCACCAGGTTGAAGTGTTGGCTCTAACCTCCGGAAGAAAGAAAGTGGAGAGTTAAGGCTTCGAGGCTGACCAGGCACTTTAGAGACTGAATAATTGGAGGCAACTACTGCTAGACAGTGATTTGGTTTCCTGACATGTAATGAATTCACCCCATTGTGCACAGGTAGTGGGTGGGTCCAACACCAGATGTGGGATGAATGTTGCAAATCAGAGAACTTCCACCTGAAAGTGAATTCAGTGCGATGACCAAGTTTTCATCAGTGCCATCCCTTCTTCCTTTTTTTGTCTGTGTTGGAAATGTAGATGGTGACAAGCTACAGAAAAGCAAAAGGAAATATGTTCATCTAGTAAGAGGAGAAGGGAACCTGAAAACATAAATGTTAACCAAGAAAAAGAAAGTCAATGTGAGGTAGCAGACATTTACAGGGCTGTAACTACAACTGTACTGTCATATTAAAGTTAAAAAATACTAGAAGGAAAGACCTTAAGACATAGTCAAATTTACTGAAGCATTTAGATCTCTGTCCTAAATCTGGACATACCGTATGGGGAAAAGAAGGAATAAAAGCACCTAAATAAGCATTTTATTATTTAAATGTGTATCACATACAGTGTTCCCATTCATGTAACTTGGCTGAATGATGACTTAGTGTGCACAAAAAGACTTTGATCTGGAAAATGTACATATTAAGAGGAATAACGGATTGATTGTCTTAATCCACATAGACATAAAGTCCAAGAATTGTGGGATAGTTTAAAATTCTGTAGATTAGTAGCTTTATAAATTTAACTCCTCCTGAAATGTTGGTAGACCTTACATCTGCTTGTGATTGTTGGATATAAGGGTCCAAAAATCCTTTGGAATTGTACCCCTTATTGTGTATGGATGGTATGTATTTTAGTGAGGACAGAAGCTGGCTTCTCTCAGATTCTCAAAGAGACGCAATATCAAATGGAAGCTAAAAATCACTTAATCATGTAAACTGAAGAAAAAGAATAGAAAAAAGTAATAAAATAATGATTTTTAAAGAAATCTAGGTCCTAGTTGTGCATGAAAGATCTAAACAGGGAAGAATTGATTAAAAGCAGCTCTTAAAAGTTGATTATTTTCAATACGTGCTTTCAGTCACAACAAAAATCATCCTAGAATTTCAGACGAGATCTCTTTTGCATCCATGTGATTTCATTTCCATTTTTTAAAACAAAAATATAACCTAAAAATGCCCTGAGTTAATATCTTTATATTATTACTCTATGTGTATTATTGGGTTCTCTCTTTTTCTTCCTCTCCTCCTCCTCCCTTCTGCTCCTTCCTGTTCCCCCTCCTTCTGCTTCTTCTTCTTTTCTTTTTTTTTTTTTGGCCCTTTTTCCTTTTCAGAAGAAATAATATATGATTTTCTAAGGAATTGCACTGACTGATGTTTGTGCTAACACAAGAACGTGCCACTGACTGTGGCATGCAGGGGACGTGACTGACTGGCCCCAGGTCTCAGCTGCGGCCTTGGCAATCCATCCCAGTGAGTGTCTATGCCTCCTGTAGGCTGTTCCCACATGTGAGTAGGCCTGGCATTGTGACTGAGGCAGATCTGTTTTTGGAGAGGCAGGATCATCTGACAGGTGGAGTTAGCACTAGGACTGCATGATTGTCTTGCCATAACTTTCCCTGGACATGCACATAGAGTTAAAATTCTTGCACTCGATCTCCCTTCTTCCTTCACTCTGGATTAGACTTGCAACATGGTTTGAAGGCTCTTGCAGCCTCTCTTTTCTTTCTCCCCATTTTCTTTTACAGACAGTTAGTCTAATAAATTTTGTGCACATTCAGTCCCTTCTTGGCATTCACTTTTTGTGGTATCCTAAAATTAATATTGTAACAATATAATACAACTCATTTTTTCACCATTCACTATATGCCAAGTAATGTGCTATTGCATAGCCATTTAATTCTCTCAAATCCCAAGAGAGAAAAATTACATTTACTTTACAAGAGGAAAAGCAGTCTCTCTGAGAGATAAAATAATCTATTTGGTACTAGGTTGTAGAGTTACTATTTGGAAATTGTTCTATTCTACTCCAGAGCCCATGTCTCTACCACTAAACTACAGCCCCTTTGAAGCAAATGGAATGGCCATTTCCCTCAAATAGTCACTGTGTTTGGTTTTCTCTTGAATGTGACCATGACTGTAAAATAAAGGGATTGGTATAAGCAAGTGTCCTATTTGGGTTTATGTCTGGAGACCATGACCTAAAATTCTTGCTTTTGCCCTGAGAGGCTTTGAAGGTGATGAGCAGAGGACATGGGCTGCTCGTGAGACCTTACTACCCCAAAGTGCCTGGAGTTCTGTGGTCCAGACATCTACTCATTTTCTCTAGTAAACCTCAGCCTCCAGGAACAAGAGAACCAGCCTGCTTCTAGCTTGTATATCCCTCCTACCACCTGTGACTTTAGTATTGTTAGTGAAGTCATGGGGTCAGAGCTGAGGGGTTTTTTTAAGAAAATGAGAAAAATAAATGTTCTTCTTTCAAGGTTTCTGTTTGACAATGTTTGCGAGACAAAGTAGAATTTTCACTGCACAAGTCCTTAGCTCAAGAGCTCCACTCAGTCAGCAGTTATTTTATGTGCTTTTTATTCAGCCTTTCTTGTTTAGAAAAAGGAAAAAGAGAAATTTATCCACTCAAAGTAAGCTTTTTGCTAAACTTGTGTCTTTCCCTTGTTTGTCATGTTAATTACATCCCAAACAACCTCTTTTCAGAGAATGCTGCAATCCAACTATAAAGCCCTATCAGATGTACAATGGCTTGTAAAGTGCACTGAATTTTTATGTAATAATGAATTTAGTATTATATTTATCGCTAAATAAATGCATATTTTGCTCCTTTGTGTACCTGCTCATTCATATACTTAGTGACCTATTATGGCAAGATATTTAATCTCTTATTCCTTAGGTATGTGGTACAGATAATAATATTTCCCTTTGTAGAATTATTATTAGAGTGTACTATGTGCTGGGAATTTCATCTAGATTAATGTTTGTTAAGTAATTAAACAGATCTTCCCAGTTAATTTTTGGTGATGCAATATTACAACTTTATCATTGTCATATTCAGCAAACCATACAAAGGAAGGTTCCTTGGCTGGACAAAACTTATGGGTTCAGATACCTTTACAAAGCAATTTTCTCAAGGAATGACAGAATCTATGGGTTCTCAACTGAATTAACATAATAGGTGTTCAGTGAATATCACAAAAGTGTAAAAGAAATGAGAGAGAGGGAATTTGGTATGTAATGGGGTTGGCTCTCCAGAATAAAAACACTAAAGCCTCATAAGTGAACGTTACTTCTTCAACTTATTTTCTTTTAATAGAGGACTAATTATTCAAGTGTTATTGAAGTTCCCCTTACTATTGAGCATGAGAGTCCATATTATAAAATACTTGAGAGTTAAATCAATAAAAAGTCACTAAAGTTATTCTGTGGCAGCAATAGGGTGGTAATGACTATTTTCTCACTGTGCAAACAACGCCTGCTTATCTAAAGTGAGACCATGCCCACCTTTCAGCATGGTCTACTGGTTTTTAAATTGGCTGGGGATTTAGCTCAGTGGTTCTGCCACCTGCCTCACAAGGACCAGAGTTCAATTCCCAGTACCAAAAATCCCCCCAAAACCAAAAAATAAATTCCAATAACCAAAACAGTAGCAACATACATGAAAAGTTTATCCGGAGAACTCAAATTTTAAGTGCTAAGATGATTGCCCAACTTTTTTCAAGATAAATGTTTCCTATGATATGTAGGACAAGTGTATCTTTTGTCATGTCAACTATGGTAACTTACTTGAGCATAGAATCCTATTTGTCTTACAGGATTACATTTATTTTGGAGGGAGAGAAGTTGGCTTGGGTCCTAAATTGATGTTGGTTGGTTTCATCTTGATCCTAGAGGAATGTACAAATACAAGGTATGATTGAAAAATACAGTCAGTGTTTAAATTTTAAAAATAATTACAGTGAAATATATAAATCCAGTAATCCCCCTGAAAATATTCCCCCTTGCTTTGAACACACTTATCACATAATTCTTACCACTTTTTGAAGAATTTCTGCAAGTCCTCCTTCGTGAGTGTCTTTAGATATGATGTCAGGGCTTCCTTAATGTCCTGTATCAATTCAAAACATTTACTATTCATGGTAATTTTGACATTGAAGAAGAGCCAGAAGTCACACAATGCCAGATCCAGTGAATAAGGTGAATGAAGACACACCACAGTGTTTTTATTTGACAGAAATTTCCATAAACATTAGGAATGGATTCAGGACATCAAGGCAGCCATGAAAAGACAATCTGGAAAGAAGATTTCTAGAACTACTTCAGAAATTTGGATAAGTGTGTTCAAAGCAAAGAAGAGTATTTTGAGGTTAATTAATGTCAGTGTGTCTTTACTATAGTAGTTTTTTATTTTTATTGAATCATTCACCTTATTGTGTGACCCCCATCTCATATAATAGTCTAAAATTAGATTTAAATGTACAATAGAATCAGTTTAATTGAACTGTATGAAGCCTATTGATTACTCTTATACAAAAGGAAATGTGATCAAACCCAAAGACTACTTAATGATGAAAAATATTATTTAAACAAAAATGTATGGGGTCCTTGACCAAGCTTCAATATGGATCTTGGAAAGTCTATGATAGAAACAAATTTATTTTCTTTATAGCAGCTATTGCATTATACTTGTGTCTTATAGCATTGGTATATTTGGATCTATTGTATTCTCTACTACTAGATCATCAGGTCAGCAAAAAATACTTGTTTTGTTGTGAGCAGTAGAAATACAAAGAAAAGAAAAAAAGTATTGATAGTCTCAAGAAGACTACTAGTGGCAAATGTGTAGATTTAATTGAGAATTAAATTTGCATGGCTTATGGTTTTGTAAATAAGGAGGAAAGGGGTAGAAGGGTATAAATAAGGTGGGGAATGGAAGGCAGAGAGAGAAGAGAACTGGGGAAAAAGGAAGAATCAAGATATATCATATACAGGTACAAATTCCCTGTGATGAATGTGATCATTATATATCTCTAAAATGTACCAATAAACTTAATTATTTAAAAAAATTGTATGGCTTAGTGCACCAGTCTCCAAAGTGAGGTATTGAGGGAGTGGAAAGTTTATATATATATATATATATATTTTTTTTT